>APFE030895717.1:152021-174981 GCA_000404065.3 Pinus taeda | reverse complement strand
ATCTGAGCCGTTCATTAGGCGGATGATCTGATGGTAGAACTTATGTTTAGTTTAGGGTTTTTTGCCCTAGAAGGCACCCCCTCTCTTTGTATGAGGGTATTGTATTTGAGGCGGCGATATAGATGTGTATTTTGTGTGTGTGTGTGAGCGAGAAACAGAGAGGTGAGACTGTGAGAGAAAACAGAGGATATTACAGCGTCTTTGCTGTAGGTTGTGTCTCTTCATTTTGCTAGATAATAGAAAGGAAGGACTGGCTGTTCGAGGTGGACGTAGCCCAAACTGGGTGAACCACGTATATCTATGTATCTCTTGTTTTGTGCGTTTTCTGTGTTTATATTTCTGCAATATTTTATGTGTTCCATTGCTCCGTAATATATAATTTTCAAACAGAGCCCATCACTCTCACAGAGTTACTAGCTTGCCCTCTTGTAGTAACATGTTTTAAACATTAGTCTTGTTACCAATTTTGTGAGATGGTGGAGAGGGTGAAATATCATCATGAGCCTGCTAGGTTATTTGTTCTTCATCTTCACAAGGGCTAGGTGAACCTGGCTGGTGTTTCTTTCACTTTGACACTTGAAACTACTGTAGTAGCAACAGGCATTCCTAATGTAGGAGAACAGTGGAATAAAGGACAGCATGTGGGTAAAGATAATTATGAGCCTTACATCAAGGCTAGTTATGAAAGGCAAATCAATAGGGTATTTCCTTTCAGATACCTAAAAGACACTTATGCTCCACTCATGAAGCTTATCATCAAATATTTCACTGTGAAAGGAGGTTTTCTCACTTGTACACTTACCATGTTATATTGTTGATGCACTTTACTAAAATGACGATGATGAATCTCCCCTATTTCATATGCAGAAATATTGGGAAGATGGCTACATTGGTGCAAAGGAAACCTCTTCCTCAATAGTTTAGTAGCATTTATCATTTATCATTGGTCAAAATTGTTGTTTTGCATTAGCTGAGCTTGCTGAATATTTCTTGAGATACTTTCATTGCACATGAGGTATTCAAATGCCCTCAGGTGACTCCATTGGTGCTTCATGAGGAAGGAGGGAATTCAAACCAACCAGATGTTCATGAGACTGAACCAATAGGTCTGCTAGTGTTTGTCACTTATGAGAAAGGCACAAGGAGACTATTTGCAGTTGCCAAATGAGTATTATCTTCATCAGGGGTGGAAGGGGTCTCGTTTTCTTCACCAGACAACAAGTAAATGCTATCTTCACCCTGGGTGAAAGGGGCTTTGCCTTCTTCTTTAGTAGAGCACGTATAGGACAGAGGAAAGCAACCATTGCATGATGAAGGGCCTTCTGAAGGCCAAGACAAGGATTTCATTTTGGTTGAGGATGAGGACACTGATCTGGGCTCCCAAGGCTCAAGACTCAAGGATATGGTCATCAAGGAGAAAGAAGCTGAGATCCAAGCCTTATCACTTAACCTCGAGAGGGCTAAATGGATTATTAATTACCTTGATCAATGGAACAAGAAACTAGAGGGCAAAGAAACAATCATGGAGTTGCAAAACATAAGGGAAAACCGACAAGAGGCAAAAAGAAAGAAAATTAAGTTGACACCACTAGAGCAAGAAATAGAGGCTGATTGAGAATCATGGTTAGAAAGAGTGAATGTCCACCTTGAGAAGCTGTTGGACAAGGCCAACAAGGATAAGAACGTGTTGCAACACATGGATTACCACTATTTGGCCCGGAACAAAATTTATAAGACAAGGATAAGAAGCCTAAAAGCCAAGTTAAAGAGAGCTTTGAGGAGCAAAAAAGAGCAAGATAAGCTCGAGATCTTGGCTGAAGCATCATTGGCCCAGCATAGCACATAAAGAGGATAACCCATACGAAATTTCAAGAAATTTGGTGAATTTTTTGTCATTTTTGAATTTTTGAGGCAAAAAACAAGTTTTTCTGGCAGGTGCATAGCGCCACCGGCGCTACGCTTTTGATGGAGGCATCTTCTTGCAAATTTCTTGCATATTTGGAATCAGCATGAAAAAATATGCATGCTAATAAATGGTTGGAAATCTTTGACAAGTTTTGGACCTCCAAAGGGACCGAAAACACCTCAAAAATGTCCTTTCTGCCACTTTTTTGCCGCACAAGAAGCAGTCTTAGGAGATTGCATTTTGGGAGGGGCAAATAGACTCCAAATCAAAAAATTCAAGTATTCCCAGAAGATATACTCACCAAGAATTCCAATGAGCTATCCTGCACCTAATTTGGACTTCGGGAAGCCTACCAAAAGTGGCTTGGAAAAATCACTACACACAGAAAAATGGCGCTACGCATAGGAGAAAATTTTGGCAATTTTGCTCAAAACTCAAAATTTTCGCCTAGTTTTCTATCAATTTGACTTTTTCTCTCTCATGGTCAAATTCATGATGTAAATTGATGTAATTTGATTTAAAAATTATGAAAATTGACTTAAAGAGGTAGATACATCAGTGTAGGTGGTTTTGAACTGAATGAATTAGTTTCCATAGTTTTAGAGGCAAGCTGTTCCACTGCCTATTTTTCAGTTCCTAGGTTAGATCTTGTTGAAACAGTTCATTGACTCATGGATTTGACCCCTAATGGCTATCATAGGTGGTTTTATGCCTATATCTTGTACTTTCTTAGTCATTTGTCAATGTTGGACTCTTGTGGATGCATTGAGCTCTATTCTACATCACTTCTGCAGTTTGACAAGGAAATAAACCAGGGTTTTGCAGCATTTTGTGGGATTCTTGTTGTAATGTGCTTTAGCATTGTGTTGTTTTTTGTAATTCAATTTATTTATGTTTATGTCTGCCATCATCTCTCTCTTTCTGCACAACTAAATGAATCAAGTTTGAAAGGTGGAATTCGTTGGTATTTCAGTGCTTTACCTTGGGATTTGTTTAGTTCTATATGTTTTCTACTGTTTGAAGAGGACTCATGACACTTGCATGCCCTCTCTAGCTCCTCACTAGTCTTCAGACTCACCATTACACGCATTTCAAAGTGCTAAAAAACTTTCCTACCTCACTCCACAGAAACCTCTGTAAATCTGTGTTCATTTCCCGAACCCAAAGCTGCCTTCCCCATATGATCCAACAACCAACCATTAAAATCAATCAAATCCCCTGAGCAAACATACCTAGCCTAAAATCAATTTTTATATCAGTCATCTCAAGCCTTCCTTGATAATTTTTCATTGAGATTGATAAGGAGAAAGCCCTCTCACGACCTGGTAGGGCTAGCTACCGGGTTAAGCACAGTTTGATGTTACCCTAGACCTACCTTTCTCAGCCTGAGGTAGATTTAGGCCCTAACATAGTGGCGACCATACTGGGGAAGAAAATTTTGTTTGTTCGTTAATGTTCTTTTCTTTATAAACTACATATGGAGTCAGAATTTAGCCAGGTAGCCTTCAAACTGCTCTTGCTTTGCGAGTGCATAAGTAGATGAATACTGCTTCAGTCAATCTCCAGTTTAGTTTTATAAACTGAACATCCGACTTGCAAATTTCCCCAGTACATTAAGCAATTATAGACTTTTGGATGATGAGTTTAGAATTCAGTAGGCTAACAAGATTGTAATTTCAATTTGATTTTTGGGAATAATTCAACACACTGGCTTCCAGAAGATACACCAGAGCCAATCCCGATCCTGATCCCCCTCGTGTATGAAAACTAAAATATTATTCCAAGAATTATCCACCAAGAAAGTTTTGTGATTCCTGTGTTTAGATCTCGTTCATGCCCGGTTGTTTTTGAATATCTTGAAGATCTCCCATTTGATGAACATTTTGATCTATCATTGTTTGAACTAAGTCAGAAAGTGCAGTTGGTGCTACTGTTCTAAATCTGGAGTTTGTTAAATATCTTGAAACTGAAAGAGAAAATAGATCAATTGATGCTTATATTATAAATATTCAATCTTCAATTATGGCTACCAATATTCCCGAGTTCTTAGAATCTACATTTGCTACTCTTGGTTCATCCGCTGTGGTGTCTAGTTTAGAAATTCCTACTGAGCCTCCTTTTATTCCCACTATGCTTGTGCAGCCCACCATATCTGATCAGAAATCTGCAGTTTCTTCACCCCCATCAACCCCTTCAACACCTCAAACATCAAGAATTTCTTCACCTCCTTCGACACGTCATACACCCGTCACATCAGCTGTTATTGTTGTTCCAACTCCTCCTACATCCCCAAGGCCAGTTGTAAATCCACCTCGACTAATGGATGTTAGATATGCACCTCTCATTCTGCCACAAAACTTGGATGCCATGCCTGTTGATTACCAAAGTAAGATCCCATTGTTTGACGCTTCCCAAGGTATCACAACACAGTAGCATGTTGATAGGATGAGTGATTTCTTTGATCTCCACAAGATAGATGCAAAGAATGTAACTATGAGATTATTTGTGCAAATTTTTGGAGGTGAAGTGCGAAAGTGGTTCAGAGCATTGCTTGCTAGAACAATCAATTCACTGGAGGTTCTTCATAGACAATTTCTGGATCATTGGGAGGTAAAGAAAAATCCACTCCAAATCCTTTCAGAGTATGAAAACATAAAGATGAATGTTGGTGAAAGTGTCCAGGATTACTGTGTTAGATTCAATACTGTTTATAATGCCATTCCAGCCGATATCAAGCTACCAATGGGGATGGCTTTGATAAAATTTCCCGATGGCTTTGATCCCGACATAGCATATCAATTGAGAGAAAGAGACCCGGATACATTGGAGGACATGCAGAAAATCGTAGTAAGTGTTGAAGCAAATCTGCTAGCTAAGAGAGCTAGGAAAAAGACGGAAAAGAAAGTGACCATAAATGAAGAAGCTTCCTCCTCAGATCAAGTGCTTCATTAGCTTGAGAAGATGTTTGATAGATTAACCATTGCAGATAAGCCCAAGACACAGGTCAGAAATCCAAATTTTTGTGGTCAGCAGCAAACACAATTCAGAATCAAGCAACAAGAGCAAAGAGCTCAAGATCCATCAGCTCAACAGCAAGTCAAAACACCATTACAACAGAACTATGTCCATGGCACTGAATCAGAAGATGATAAGGCTTCAATAGGAGAGGACAATCACTTTTTTACAAAGGTGATTTTCCAATTTATATCACCGAAGATGAATAGTATTTAGAAAGTCCAGCTGTACAAAAAGACGAAGATTTTATATTGGAAAATGAAACAGTCCTAGAAGAGGAATCAGATGAATATCAGAGGGGATACATGAATGCATTGACAACGCAGCAAAGGCAATACTTGCTCAAGAGTAGGGATGTACCGATCAATCCAATTCAGAAGCGGAAGGAAGCAACACCACCAAAGATTGATTCTCCAAATGTGCAGAAAAAGGGAAAGGAGCCAGCAGATCCTACTTCCAGCAGAGTGCAATTAGCAAATGAGAAGTCAAATCAGCCAAGTGCAACAAAGGAGAAGACTGAAAAGAAAGATGCTCTAGTCAAAGAGGTAGAGAAAACTACAACCTTTATCTTAGAAAATGAAATTGCTAATTTGAAAGTGTCAATACCTTTGACTTAATTAATGAAGAACAACAACTATAAAGGTCAAGTGGAAAAGATTTTGAATATAGATCCTCTGTCTGATATGGTAAATGTGGAAGATGACCAACCTGAACCTATCTTTGGTCCAGCATTAGAAGGCCAATATGAGGATAGTGATGTAGCCCTTTTTACATCAGCCTTAAATTGCATGATTATATTTTTCACAATACCATGTTTGATTAAGGAGCATCTCACAAACTAATGCCAAAGGCAATTATGGAAAAATTGGGTTTGGACATCACCCACAAGTATCATGACCTTTATTCCTTTGATTCTGGTAGAGTAAGATGTATTGGTCTCATTAAATATTTGGTTGTGACTTTAGATCAAATTCCAGCGAAGAATGTTCTTATGGATATAGTTGTGGCCGATATTCCCCCTAGATTTGGCATGCTTCTATCTAGATCATGGGGTGCAAAACTCAAAGGGACATTTCAGTTAGATTTATCCTATGCCACTATTGCCATGTTTGGTCAGATGAGGAAATTACATAGGGAGAAAAAGATGAAGTATATGATCACAAGCAAGGAGAAACCTTTGAATCATCCAATTAATTATGTACATACAGATTTAGAATCTTTTGTTCTTTATTCTGATGGTAGTTTCAATGATATAAATAGTCAATTAGTTGAAGTTGAAGATATACCATAGATTATAGAAAATTTCAAACCTATACTTAACCAAGAGAGACAAAGACTTGAAAGTATCACTGAATAGTCAACATTCCACCAGCAGTAAGAAATTGATGAACAACAACCAAAGGTAGAGGAACAGGCAGAATTCCATCACTTGGAGGAAGAAGCTGGTTTGTGGAGTATGGAATTTGATGGAGCAGTAGGTAGGGAAGGTGCCAGAATTGGTATTTGGATACGCAGCTCTATTTTCTCACCTAATAAAGTCCTGAGTAATGTAAGAGTTTGTTCGTACAAGTTGGATTTTGATTGTTCCAACAATGAAGCAGAATATGAGGCACCAATTGTAGGCTTGAAAATCCTCAAAAAGTTGAATGCAAAGAGAATTTCAGTTTATGGCGACTCCGAATTAGTAATCAAACAAGTCAAGGGTGAATACCAAGCAAAACATCCTCAAATAAGGGCCTATTGTAATGTGGTTTTAGACATTTTGAGGTTGTTTACAGATTACACTTTGACATGTATTCCTCGTGCACAGAATGTTATTGCAGATTCCCTTGCTATAGCAGAAAGTAACTTGAAGATTCCGATGAATTCAAATAATAAGTTTGAAATTCATGTGAAACATCGCCCAACTATCCTTGATAATCAAAGATATTGGTAGGTGTTTCATGATGACAAAGAGATTGAAGAATTTCTGCGAAATGAAGGCAAATATCAGGACACTTCTATAGATGGCAAGCAAGATAATGGTGAACCAGACTTAGAAGTAAATTAGATGGAAGTTTTGCAGCTGAAGGACAATGTCATCCCTAAAGGCCTTATACCTTTAGAGGAATTATTTGACCAAGATGATGTAGCTCGAAAGCCAAGTTTAACACCGACTAAAAAGGGAGTTGAAGATGTGAATATTGGAACAACAGAAAATCCAAAGGTGGTGAAGTTGTCAAAGACCTTATCTATTTAGGTAAAGGCAAAGTACATTAGTCAATTGTCTTCATTTACTGATGTATTCACATGGGACTATACAGATTTGAAGGAGTACAATAAAAGTATAATTCAGCACATCGTTCTAATCAAGCCAAACTAGAAGTCATTTCGCCAAAAGTTGATAAGGATCAATCCAAAGTTGTTGCCATCAATAGAGAAGGAGGTGAACCAATTATACAAGGCTGGTATAATCGTGCCAATAAAATTTTTAGAACGGATTTCCAATTTGGTGCCTGTGCAGAAGAAGACAGGTGAGATTAGATTATGCATTGATTTCAGAAATCTGAATAAGGTATCTTTGAAAGATAATTATCCATTGCCAAAGATGGACCACATACTCCAGAGAGTGGTTGGGGAATCTCGTATGTTGCTGCTCGATGGGTATTCTGGCTACAATCAAATTTTGGTCCATGAGGATGACAGGGACAAAACAACATTCACCACTCCGTGGGGAACTTTCCATTATGCCAAGATGCCATTCGGTTTAAAGAATGTTGGTGCAACTTTTCAGCGGGCTATGGATATCGCCTTTGCAAATGAGAAAGATGTATTTTTAGTTGTTTATCTTGATGATTTGATAGTTTTTTCCAATTCAGATGACGAGCATCTTTATCATTTGAAGATTGTTTTTCAGCGGTGTAGAAAGTACGGCATATCTCTTAATCCCAAAAGAGCTTGTTTTCCATGGATGAAGGGAAGATTCTCAGTCACATCATATCCAAGGAGGGCATCCACATCAAGCCTACTCAAGTAGAAGATATTTATAAAATTGATTTTCCTCGTAGTAAAAAGGAGATCCAAGCATTCAACGGTAAGATGAACTTCTTATGTCGTTTTGTGCCAATTCTAGTTGAACATTTTAGGGAAATTACAAACATGTTGAAGAAATATAGTGTGGTAAAGTGGACTGAAGAAACCATCAAGTCTTTCAATTTGGTAAAGTTGGCTCTTTCTTCAGCTCCGATTTTGATCAGCCCAGATTATTCCCAAGATTTCATTTTATTTTCATTCGCTTTAGAGCATACTATGGCAACAGTCTTAATGCAGAAAGAGACCAACTTGAGAAGCCAATCACCTTTTTCAGCAGAACAATAAGAGATGTAGCCTTAAAGTATAAAATTATTGAGAAGCAAGCTCTTGCCTTGGTGAAATCTTTGAAGTATTTCTGAGTATATATTCTGCACTCTCATATTCTTGCTTATGTCCCTAATGTAGCCGTCAAAGATGTTTTGATACAGACAGATCCGGAATGGAGATGAGGCAAATGGATCGCAACTTTGTTAGAATATGACTTGGAGATAAAGCCAACAAAGCTCATCAAGGGGTAGGGTCTAGCAAAACTGATGGCGGAGTCTAATTTGCATTCCTTGGACATAAACTTGATTGTTGTTATGTCCAAACAAGATGAAGACAGCTCACTTATTCAGGCATCTGAAATTTTTATCCATTCTCCTTGGTATTTAGATGTTGTATATGTGCTCTAGCACCTTTCACTACAACCGGGGATGGCTAAAAACTAAAGTAGAACTCTGAAATTAAAGGCTGCCAAATTTTGTATTATGAATAATGCATTGTATTGGAAAGATCCCAGAGGTATGTTGCTGAATTGTTTGGTTGAGGAAGAAGCAAAACAGGTCATGGATTATTTTCACAAGGGAGATTGTGGAGGTCACCTATTTTGGAAGATGACAACAAATAAAATTTTGAGAGCAGGGTACTATTGGCCTATCTTTGCTGATGTTTATAAAACTGTTACAATTTGTCATGAATGTCAAATTTTTTAGGGAAGGAGAAAATTCTAGCCACTACCTCTCAAGCCAGTTGAAGTAAGTGCTCCACTTCAGTAGTGAGGCCTAGATTTTATTAGAGAGATTCACCATACATCTTCAGCTCAGCATAAGTGGATCTTAACAACAATGGATTATTTTATAAAATGGATTGAGGCAATCCCCACTGGCAGGCCACAGATGTGGTAATAATTTAGTTTCTTTAAAATAATAATTTGTCACGTTTTGGTTGTCCTAACAAGCTAATTACAGATAATGCAACAGTTTTCAATTCTAAAAAGATGATTGATTTTTGTAATAAATATCAAATTACCTTGGGACATTCTACTGCATATTATCCGCAAGGTAACAGATTGGCAGAATCCTCAAATAAATCATTGGTCAACATCATCAAAAAGCTGCTGGAAATAAACAAAAAGCACTGGCACAAGAATCTAGTTAATGCACTATGAGCAGATAGAGTAAGTCAGAAGAAATCAATTGGCATGTCTCCGTTCGAACTAATATATGGTGTTGACATGGTGTTCCCAACATCTCTCGTAGTCTCGGTGGTAAAACTTCTGTAGGAAGCTGGCAGCGAGGAGGATCATTTTCAGTGAAGGATAAGCCAAATGATCCATTTACAACAGATGAGAGAGGAGGTTTTCCAGAATACCTTCAGGCTGCAAGAGAGAATCAAGAAAATCTATGATCGGAAGGCAAAGGCAGATAAGTTTCAGATTGAAGATATAGTGCTCAAGTGGGATGCTAGAAACGAGGACAAAGGCAAGCACAAAAAGTTCAAGAATATGTGGAAGGGACCATATAGAATTGCTTCATATCGAGGTCAAAATGCTTTTCTCCTCAAAGAAATGAATGGGGAAGATTGTCCAAGAGGGCCAGTCAATGGTCAGCTGTTGAAACGGTATTATCTTTGAGAAATTTTCTGCTGTCATAATTTTTCATAATTCATTCAGCTTGGGGCCTGAAGTGAAGGCTATAAAACTGAAGGTCTGATGTCAGTTTTTGGTTATTTAGTGTGGATTTCTTGAGTCAGTATCAGTCTTGTTTTGAGTTAGTTTTGAGTCAAGATATTGGTTTTATTTTGCTGAAGTTATTGACTCCATTTAGCCCAATGGAAGAGGCACTATCTGCTTTCCAGAGATCTGCGGTTCTTGGCACCTCCCAGGAGCTACCATCCCCATTGGAGCCAATGTTAGCGTTAGTATCTTCATCCCTCCATCAATGATCAAATTCTCTTTTTGCATGCATTTTAAGTGTCCCATCTGATTAATTGCATTCCATTAGGTATGGATCAACTGATGGAAGTGGTTCATTATCAAATTTCCCTCATGGTCATTACCTGCTAGCCTATTTTCACAAGTTCAGGTCATTTACAGTCATTTTTTGTCATTTACATTTGCAAAAGCCATTGTTAGGGTTTTAGGTCTCATTAGGTCTAGGGTTTGCCACCATGGTCTTCAACAGCTCAATAAGAGGTCAACAGGCACATGAGGATGTTTAATAAGTTCATAAAATCACAAATTTCACTGATGATTTGCTTCATAAAGAAACAAATTTTTTCTATTTTCATGTACAAATTTATGTAATTTTAATGTTTTCATATGTAATAAAGCTTCAGCTACAACCCTTGGTAACCTTGCCAACTCCAGCACTCCAACTACTGCAAAAGAAACAAAAACATCCAAGCATCATGTTCATCAAATGAGAAAAAGAGCCAAAACTGTAAAAAAACAAGGTTTTTAAAGCAAAGTGAATTCAACTTTAGGAAAGTGGGTTTCTAAAATGAAAAATTAAAGTCAAGATGATATAAGATTCTCTTTAGTGTTTGGAAGACCTTATTTTGTGCAAGTGAGAGAATGCCAGAAGAAAAATTGCACTTTGAGGAGAAAGAGGGCAACTTGCAACAAAAATTCCAGTTGCTGGCGCGGCGCACCTAGGCACTAATGCGATGCACCTTCCTGGTGCTACGCACTGGGCGCATGTTTTCCAAAGGAATTTCAATGGGCGCTACGCACAGAAAGTGCGCTATGCACCTGGGTGTTGGTGTGGCGCATCTGTTGGCCAAGCTTCAAAACGAGATTGATTGCTCCAAGCCTCCAAGTTTTTGAATATCATCTCTTCAAGTAAGTACACCCTCCCATCTGCTCTATCAAGAGAAATTTTTCATCCATAATAGTGATTTGAATGGTGAAAAACCAAACCCTAGTTGCTTCAAAGCTGTCTTGCAAAATTGTCTAGGGGTTTTGTTATTTTTTCTGTTTTCAATCCCTTGTATGATTTTCCCACATACCATCACGCTTCACTAAATTTCCCTAATTCCCTTCCCCTTTCCCTCTCCCATTGACACTCACCTTACCCCCTATCACTAAACCCTAAACCCTACACATATTTCCTACTATTCCCCAAACCCTAATTTCCTTTTCCTAAACCCTATCATTCGCTAAAAACCCTATTGCTATCATCAAACCCTCTTTTTCATGTATACTATTAGTCAACCCTTTTATCCCTAAAAGAAAAATAATAGTCACCCTATATTTAAGAAAATCTCTTCATACTCATAATTCTACACTTTATATTTGCAAGTATGGAAACAGATTTAGCTTATGAAAGGGATGATGAAACTATCAGTGATTCTTCCCAAGAGGTTCATGCACCAAGAAAACCACATGAGGGAGGAAAACACATCCGGGAGGAGCCCATCACTCTCACAGAGTTACTAGCTTGCCCTCTTGCAGTAACATGTTTTAAACATCAGCCTTGTTACCAGTTTTGTGAGATTGTGGAGAGGGTGAAATATCACCATGAACTTGCTAGGTTATTTGTTCTTCATCTTCACAAGGGCCAGGTGAACCTAGCTGGTGTTTCTTTCACTTTGACACCCTAAACTATTGCAGCAGCAACAGGCATTCCTAATGTGGGAGAATAGTGGAATAAAGGACAACATGTGGGCAAAGAGCATTATAAGCCTTACATCGAGGCTAGTAATCAAAGGCAAATCAGTAAGGACTTTCCTTTCAGATACCTACAAGACACTTATGCTCCACTCATGAAGCTTATCATCAAATATTTCACCTGTGAAGGGAGGTTTTCTCGCTTATGCACTTGCCATGTTAGATTGCTGATGCACTTTATTAAAATGAGGATGATGAATCTCCCCTATTTCATATGCAGAAATATTGAGAAGATGGCTACATTGGTGCAAAGGAAACCTCTTCCTCAACAGTTCAATAGCATTTATCATTTTTCATTGATCAAAATTGTTGTTTTGCATCAGTTGAGCTTGCTGAATATTTCTTGAGATACTTTCATTACACATGAGGTATTCAAAAGCCCTCAAGTGACTCCATCAGTGCTTCATGAGGAAGGAGGGCCTTCAAACCAACCAGATGTTCATGAGACTGAACCAATAGGTCTGCTAGTGGTTGTCACTTATGAGAAAGGCACAAGGAGACTATTTGCAGCTGCCAAACGAGTATTATCTCCACCAGGGGTGGAAGGGGTCTCGTTTTCTTCACCAGACAATAAGCAAATGCTATCTTCACCTGGGGTGAAATGGGCTTTGCCTTCTTCTTCAACAGATCAGGTATAGGATAGAGGAAAGAAATCATTGCATGATGAAGGGCCTTCTAAAGGCCAAGACAGGGGTTTCATTTTGGTTGAGGACGAGGACACTGATTTGGGCTCCCAAGCCTCAAGACTCAAGGATATGGTCATCAAGGAGAAAGAAGTTGAGATCCAAGCCTTATCTCTTAACCTTGAGAGGGATAAATGGATTATTAATTACCTTGACCAACGGAACAAGTAACTAGAGGACAAACAAACAATCATGGAGCTGCAAAACATAAGGAAAAATCAACAAGAGGAAAAAAGAAAGAAAATTAAGTTGACACCACTAGAGCAAGAAATAGAGGCTGACTGAGAATCGTGGTTATAAAGAGTGAATGTCCACCTTGAGAAGATGCTAGACAAGGCCAACAAGGAGAAGAACATGTTGCGACACATGGCTTACCACTATATGGCCCGGAACAAAATTTGTAAGACAAGGATAAGAAGCCTAAAAGCCAAGTTAAAGAGAGCTTTTAGGAGAAAAAAAGAGCAAGATAAGCTCAAGATCTTGGCTGAAGTAGCATTGGCCTAAAATAGCACATAAAGAGGATAACCCATGCCAAATTTCAAGAAATTTGGTGAAGTTTTTGTCATTTTTGAGTTTTTGAGGCAAAAAACAGGTTTTTCTGGTAGGTGTATAGCGCCACCGGCGCTACGCTTTTGATGGAGGCATCTTCTTGCAAAATGGCTTGCATATTTGGAATCAGCATGAAAAAATATGCATGCTTAGAAATGGCTGGAAAGCTTTGACAAGTTTTGGACCTCCAAAAGTGTTAAATGCCCACCCTAACTCCCTTATATATGTAGTAGGATCGAGTCATAGTTATAGCTACGTAAAGAGTCAATAAAGCCCATATTAATAATTGTAAGTGGTTAACTCACATTTAATAACGGGACCGCAGTTAGTTGCAAATGGGCCATGGTATTAGATAGATGGAATTAATAAGAACCATGGTATTGCATGTAAAAATCATATATAAAGGATAGAGACTCCCTACAAGGAGCATCGTGTCTTATTTTGTAATCAAGCTCAACTCTATTGGAGGTTGCCCCCTCGAAGAGGCAAGTGAACATTGCTTTCTAAATAATGAAATACTTGATGTTGTTTCTCAGTGTTCTATGTTCTGGGTATATTTCTTCGCATATTTGGTATTCTGGTATTGTCTTGTAGGTTAAGAGCATAAAAAGTGGTATGAGAGTGCTTTCCAGGGCCAGTGGGATCTCCATTTTTTAGCAATTTTTTTTTTGGCTAGAGACGTTTTCCAGCGTCTTTAAACCATAGGATCTGTCGTTGAGTTCATAAACCTATGGATTTGGGGAGGCATGCATGCAAGAAATACAAGAGGTGGTCATGCTTGTTGGACTCCCATGTAACCCCTGTGGGTACCCCTTCGAGAATAGCGCATTAGACAGAACCGTGCATGGACTGTCTTCCAAGTACCCTCTGGGTATATCGGAAGCCCCCTAGCTCCTTTGAAACCTTGCCATAGATAAAATGTTGGCCATCTTGCTGCTACAGTACACCAAGAACAACACTCGGAGAGATTGCTCGCTCGTACGATAGGGTAGTCGGGTTGTACAGCTAAGGGTACGGTTGATCCTCCTTAGTTAGTGCCCTGAAACATTGGGCTGAGTACTACCGTCAGACCCTTATGTATATTGCAATATGTAGCACCTGACACTCCTCGAGACCATAGTTCCCTTCTATATCTCTGGATCATGCATTATCTCTGCCAGATCAGATCTCGCAAGTGGGGGTTTTACAGTAGTAGTCGCAATCAGTCCTGCCATTCAGATTTATCCGATCAGCCATTCAGATCTCTCTGATCCATCAAATTCGCCATCCAAATCTGAGTAGTTGTGTGGGTTCCTATACCTAGGCGTGATTTTCCCGGGACTTTTGGCAGCATTGACGTTTCAGATATTCAGTGATTGCAGTATTCCTAAGTAAGGAGTAAAACTCCGTTAGGAGTTTTCAGGGAAAAAAAATTAGGATGATGAGTAGAGCAAGGTGGTACCATTCAATTGTTAGTGCCAAAAAAAATTCGGGTGGTCCCAAATTTCAAGTACATCGGATAGGTGCATGGTAGAAACTAGAGCTCAAGCTATGGCCAATGAGAAGATCGACAAACTTGAACAATCCTTGAAAGACATCCAAGACCAGCTGGCGAAAATAACTACAACAGTATCTGCAGGCAAGGCGGAAGCCCGCGAGGAGGCATATTTTGGCAATGAACACAGTGAGGGTGAGTCTAGCCACTCTCTTCACCTCTGGGGCACCCACCAATAATCCCGTCCGTGACCACCCAAGCTAGATATGCATAAATTTGATGGCTCTCACCCCGCAACATGGATAACACAAATCGAGCAATATTTCAATCTGAATTACATCTTGGATAATGCCACTCAGCGTATGGTGGGGAGCATGTACTTGGAAAATGAAAGATGGCAATGGTGGCAATGGCATCAACGTTGCAATGGAAGGCCCTTGACTTGGGACACATTCAAAAAAGCTCTTATGGATCGCCTTGACCATGACTCTGCTTTTTTGGGTCGTCTCACTAAGCTTTGATAGACTAGCACAATGGATGAATATATTACAGCCTTTGAAGCCTTAGCTTTCTGCACTTTAGGTCTACAAGATGAGTTCTACACGGAATTTTTTATCAGTGGTCTTAAAGAGGCCATATAAGCTCACATCCGACTGCACCACCCTCCCACATGGTTGGAGGCTTGCAAGGTAGCTTGTGAAGTTGAACGTGTGTTAGCGGCCCAGTCCAATCGCCCAAATTTCACCTCCAAGGGTCACCCCCACAGGCTCATAGCACTACCCAAACACTTAAGGGTCAAAAGGTGTCACCTGCAGAAATGGTAGAAAGAAGAAAGCAGGGATTATGTTACTACTGTGATGAAAAATACTCCCCCGGTTATAAATGCAAGGAGCCCAAATTCTTTCAAATTGATGCTACTGATCACAGCTCATCGGAGGAAGCCCCACCACTTGAGGAACCAGAGGAGGAAGAAGAGGACAACCAGAAGGACCATGTCCCGGAAGAACCTGTTATTTCGCTGCATGCTTTGGCAGGGATTTCTTCGCCTCAAACTCTCAAAATCAAAGGTTTTATTAAGCATCACCTAGTGGTAGTCTTTATTGATGGTGGAAGTACATATAATTTTATCCATCAAAGAGTCACGGAAGTAGTGCATTGTTTTGTACGCACAGTTTCTAACTTCCAAGTCCAAATTATGGATGGAGGAATAATGAAATGTGACGGCCACTATGAAAATGTCAAACTTCAAATGGGGGATTATCAGTTAAAGACCCACATGTTTGCCATCCACATGGGAGGGTGCGACATTGTCCTTGGTGCTGAATGGCTTCGCACACTAGGCCCAATCAAAATGGATTTCCAGGAGTTATATATGAGCTTTAAGTAGAACAATGACACACATACCCTCTGCAGACTCCAGGCGGGAGCTCCCTCTATCATAAACTCACATAGGATGGAAAAATTGTTAAAAAAATGGCCATTATGGAGTTGTAGCTCAACTTAATGCCATCTAAGCTGTCAAACTCAATTCTCTTCCTATTCATCTTGAGATGCAACAAATCTTAAATAACCATCTGCCAGTCTTTGATAAACCTCATGAGCTTCCGCCCTCAAGAGGGGAACATGATCATAGCATCACTTTGGTCCCAGAGGCCCAACCACCAAATGTGTGCCCATATAGATATCCGTTCACCCAAAAGAATGAAATAGAAAAATAATCAAGGAACTTTTGGAAGCAGGCGTCATTCGTCCCAGCATTAGTCCTTATTCATCACTGGTGGTCATGGTGCTCAAGAAATATGGGGAATGGCATATGTGTCCAGACTTCAGGGCCCTCAATAAGTTGACAGTCAAAGATAAATTTCTGATCCCGGTTGTTGATGATTTTTTGGATGAACTAAATGGGGCTCAATTCTTCACTAAGCTTGATCTTCGTTCAAGCTACCACAAAATTTGCATGAAAGAAGTTGACATTCCAAAGACTGCTTTCCGAACTCATGAAGACCATTATGAGTTTCTAGTTATGCCATTTAGTCTTTGTAATGCCCCATCTACTTTTCAGAGCTTTATGAACCACCTTCTCAAACCATATCTCAGAAAATTTGTCCTTGTTTTCTTCGATGACATCCTCATCTACAGTCGCACTCGAGCCGCACACCTTCAGCATATAGATAAGCTCTTGCACCTGCTTTGCGAGCATAAATTATTTGTTAAGATGTCCAAGTGTTCTTTTGGCATGGAAGAAGTTGACTATTTGGGCCACATTGTGGGGCATGAAGGTGTCAGGGTGGACCCCAAAAAGATCCAGGCAATGCAGGATTGGCCTCAACCTACGACCTTGAAGAGCCTGAGAGGATTTTTGGGTCTCACGAGCTACTATTGCAAATTTGTACGCAACTATGGTCGCATTGCAAGGCCTCTCACTCAACTCCTCAAGAAAAATTCATTCCTCTAGAATGATGAAGCACAACAGGCCTTTATAGCTCTAAAAAATGCCATGTGTTCCACTCTAGTCTTAGCACTACCTGAATTCACCAAATCTTTTGTCATTGAATGTGATGCTTCGCGTGTGGGTATTGGGGCAGTCTTAATACAGGAAGGTCGACCCTTGGCCTTCAAAAGCCAACAACTAAGTGGGAAGAATATGGGACAATCTACCTATGAGAAGAGATGATGGCCATCCTACATGCAGTAGATACCTGGTGACCTTACTTGTTGGGGCGACGCTTCCAAATCCGCACAGACCATCAAAGTCTTAAATATTTTTTGGAGCAATGCCTATCCTCACCAAAACAAAATAAATGGCTTGCCAAAATTTTGGGATATGATTATGAGATAATTTACAAGAAAGGGCATGAAAATATTGTAGCAGATGCATTATCTCGCCAATTTGAGGACAAAAGTACCCTGCTCGCAATTTCCCTTCCCATTCTAGAATAGATTGAAGAGGCTCACATGGAATGGTTTTCACATTCCTGGCTCTCCCAATTCATTACTCAATTGCAGGAGGATCCAAATTCCACCAAGGGTTACTCGTGGCAGGATGAGATTCTGCGCTACAAGGACAGAGTCGTACTATCACCAACGCCCACCCTCAAAAGCTGCATTTTGGCGGAGTTGCACTCATCCCCCATTGTAGGACATTCATGCTTTCAAAAGACGTATGCTCGCATTCGAAGTTCATTTTTTTGGACTGGAATGAAAAAGAACATTCTTACTTTTGTAGCGGAATGCGACGTCTGTCAGTGCCACAAAGGAGAGACTGTCAAAGAACCAGGCACATTACAACCATTTCCAATCCCAACATCAATATGGACGGAGGTTTCTATGGATTTCATTACAGGTCTTCCAAAGTCAGGAAACAAGTTAGTCATCACGGTGGTGGTGGACAAACTTTCTAAGTATGCTCATTTTTGCACCCTACCCCACCCTTTTACACCAACTTTGGTCGCTCGATCTTTCATGGATCAGATCTTCAAATTGCATGGCATGCCCACTTCCATTGTGTCTGATCGTGACCTAGTCTTCACCAGTAATTTTTGGCAGGAACTCTTCAGGCTACAAGGTACCCAACTAAAGTTTAGTACTTCCTATCATCCACAAATTGATGTTCAAACTGAAGTAGTCAACAAATGTCTGGAAACCTACCTTAGGTGTTTCACTTCAGAAAAGAAAAATCTCTGGGTACAGTGGTTACCTCTAGCTGAATGGTGGTATAACACCAACTATCATGCCACCACCAAAATGACTCCATATGAAGAAGTTTATGGTCAACTCCCTCCTTCCCCTACTTCTTATATCAAGGGGTGCTCAAAGGTACAAGCAGTGGATCAACTCCTACAAAACCGCACAACCATGCTCGCCCATCTTAGAGAGAATCTTCATCAAGCTCAAAACCACATGAAGCAACAGGTAGATCAACATCGCTCAGAACACCAATTTCAAGAAGGAGATTAGGTATTTTTGAGGCTGCAACAGTATAAGCAAACATCATTCAAAGACAAGGGGTGTCAGAAACTAT
The DNA here is from genome assembly GCA_000404065.3 of Pinus taeda. Classification (NCBI taxonomy): domain Eukaryota; kingdom Viridiplantae; phylum Streptophyta; class Pinopsida; order Pinales; family Pinaceae; genus Pinus; species Pinus taeda. Next base: position 156,330 of record APFE030895717.1, on the reverse strand, counting down.
CTCCAAAATTATATAGACCGTATCAAGTACTTCAACGCATTGGAGAAGTGGCCTACAAACTAGCTTTTCCACCCACTACAAAAATAAATCCAGTTTTCCATGTCTCATGCCTCAAGAAAGTAATTGGGAACAATTGCAGAATTCAAACCAGTCTACCTGAACTGGATGAAGAAGGGTCAATCTGGCTCCAACCTGAACAGGTCCTGGACACACGAGAACGACGCTTGCGTGGCCGCATGATCAAGGAAGTCCTTGTCAAGTGGAAAGACACGTCTCCGGAAGATGCAACATGGGAACCGACCACCATTCTTCAACAGTTTCTGCAGCTTCAGCCTTAAGGAAAAGGCTATTCTTATGGGGGAGGGCATGTTAGGGTCCCACCCTAACCCCCTTATTTATGTAGTAGGATCGAGTCATAGTTATAGTTAAGTAAAGAGTCAATAAAGCCCATATTAATAATTGTAAGTGGTTAACTCGCATTTAATGACGGGACCACAGTTAGTTGCAAATGGGCCATGGTATTAGATAGATGGTATTAATAAGAAGCATGGTATTGCATGTATCAATCATATATAAAGGATAGAGACTCCCTATGAGGGGCATCATGTCTTATTTTGTAATCGAGCTCGGCTCTATTGGAGGTTGTCCCCTCGAAGAGGCAAGTGAACATTGCTTTCTGAATAATAAAATACTTGCTATTATTTCTCACTGTTCTATGTTCTGGGTATATTTCTTCGCATATTTTGTATTCTGGTATCCTCTTTCAGGTTAAGATCATAACAAAAAGGGCCGAAAACACCTCAAAAATGTCATTTCTGCCACTTTTTTTCCACGCAGGAAGTAGTCTTGGGATATTGCATTTTTGGAGCGTCAAATGGACTCCAAATCAAAAAATTCAAGTTTTACTAGAAAATACACTCACCAAGCTTTCCAATGAGATATCTTGCACCTGATTTGGACTTAGAGAAGATTTCCAAAATTGGCATGGAAAAAGTGTTATGCATAGAAAAAATGGCGCTACGCATAGGAGAAAATTTTGCCAATTTTGCTCAAAACTCAAAATTTTCACCTAGTTTTCTATCAGTTTGACTTTTTCTCTCTCATGGTCAAATTCATGATGTAAATTGATGTAAATCGATGTACTTTGATATAAAAATGATGAAAAGTGACTTAAGGAGGTAGATACATCAATATAGGTGGTTTTGAACTGAATGAATCAGTTTCCATAGTTTTAGAGGTACGTTGTTCCTCTGCCTATTTTTTTAGTTCCTAGTTTAGATCTTGTTGAAATAGTTCCTTGACTCATGGATTCGACCCCTAATGGATAGCATAGGTGGTTTGGTGCCTATATCTTTTACTTTCTTAGTCATTTGTCAAGGTTGGACTCTTGTGGATGCATTGAGCTCTATTGCACATCACTTCTGCAGTTTGGCAAGGAAATAAACCAGGGTTTCGCAGCATTTTGTGGGATTCTTGTGGTAATGTGCTTTAGCATTGTGTTCTTCTTTGTAATTCAGTTGATTTATGTTTATGTGTGACATCATCTCTCTCTTTCTACATAACTAAATGAATCAAGTTTGAAAGGTGGAATTCATTGGTATTTCAGTGCTCTACCTTGGGGTTTGTTTAGTTCTATATGTTTTCTACTATTTGAAGAGGACTCATGACATTTTCATGCCCTCTCCAACTCCTCACTAGTATTTAGACTCACCATTACACTCATTTCAAAGTGCTAAAACACTTGCCTACCTCGCCCCACAGAAACCTTTGCAAATATGTGTTCATTTCCTGGACCCAAAGCTGCCTTCCCCATCTGATCCAGAAACCAACCATTAAAATCAATCAAATCCTCTGAGAAAACATACCTAGCCTAAAATTAGCTTTTATATCAGTCATCTTAAGCCTTCCTTGATAAACTTTCATTGAGATTGATAAGGAGAGAGCCCTCTCGCTACCTGGTAGAGCTAGCTACTAGGTTAAGTGTGGTTTGATGTTACCCTAGACCTGCCTTTCTCAACCTGAGGTAGATTTAGGCCCTAAAAAAACCCTTCCTTATAAAATTTGCGTTAGTATTTTTTGATGATATATTAATCTACAACAAGTGTTGGAAGGATATGTTGAACACATTGACAGGGTGCTACAACAATTGGAGGAGAAACAATTATATGCAAAAAGATCCAAATGTTTCTTTGGAGTGCAAGAGGTGGAATATTTGGTTCATATTGTATCTCATGAAGGAGTTAAGGTAGACCCTAACAAAATTAATTCCATTAAGGAATGGGAAATCCCCACATCCATAAAGCATTTGCGAGGATTTCTTGGGTTAATAGGGTATTATCGCAAGTTTGTTAAGAATTATGAGAAAATAGCAGCACCTCTAACAACATTGTTGAAGAAAGATGCATTTTCGTGGACTCCAGAAGCAAAAAAGGCCTTTGAATATCTTAAACAGGCAATGTGCCAAGCACTGGTCTTAGCTATTTTAGACTTCACAAAAACCTTTATTGTAGAATGTGATGCTTCCAGAAATGGAATTGGTGCTATTTTAATGCAAGATGAAAGACCCATCGTTAGGTCCCTATAATACTAGCAATTCCCCCATTAATATTGTAGTTGTATCCCTTATTAATATTGTTGTGCCCCTATTGTCCCCATATTGTTATTACTATGCCCCATAGAATCTCTCTATTATTTTTGTGTCTTTATAGTATTATTGTTAGGTCAGCGTGGTTATATTGTGACCCCTTAGACTCCTATATAGAAAGGAGGTTTTGTCATTTTAATCATCCAAGAATTATTCATTTGTGTAACGTAAAGGAGATTTCCCCCTTGAAGAGGCTGAATTCTAAGGTGTACAACTATCTTTTCTATCTTTTTGTGAGCTGGTTTCATAACATTTGGTATTAGAGCTTTGGATTCTAGGGTTTCGATGCTCCAAATAGGTCATTGTGGCATTTTCGCTATAAATTTTTTCTACGATGTTCCAAAAGAGGAAAAAACCCCATTTAGACGAAATTGCATTGAACCTCAGGTCCGAATTGAAGAGCTTTTTGCGCTATATTTGCGGAGATATGATCTGAGGAAGTTGGTCTTTTTGCAGAGTCCTGAATTACATTCCAAACAGGTGACCTGGAGAAAATCTTCATTAATTTCTCCCTGAGCATCAAATTGAAATTTTGTAAGAACGTACAGAAAGAGGATGGACTGTAGTTTCTTGTACATATTTTTCAGAGCTAAAGGTCAAAACAGTGACACATGGAACTTCATACAAGTTCGATCTTTTGGAAAGGTCTATAATCAGGTCATCTTGGGAGATTGTGCATAACTCTTCCTTGGAGAATCCAATTTGGATCAAACTGGTGGCATTGGAAAGATGACACAAAGGGCTACTATAGATCGCAATTTCAGAACTGGATGATCCAAAATTACAAAGATACAACATATTCAATATCAAGCTCCTACAAAGTGAAAAAATGTGTGTAGTTTTTTTTAAATTTTTGCATAAGCTTGGTTTGAAAAATTAGTTTGAAGGAATTCAAAGGGCATACTAAAGCATTATTATCGGTAATTGATGCCTAAAGGAAAGAAAATGCAAACACCTAGTAAGAAACCTGAAAGCTCTAGCATGACTTATGAAGAAGAGGAAGAAATGCAACATGATATATGAAAATTACGAGACCAACTGCAACAAGTGTCACTTGCACAAAAAGGTGTACAAGCTAAGATGGATGGTTTAAAGAAAGGCATGGAAGCTAAGATGAATGGAATGGATGTTAAATTTGATGGCATGGATGATAATATGGAAGAATTGAAGGTAAAATTGAATAAGTTGCTACAAGAAATGGTCACTAATGGTGAAAGGGTAGTAAAGGAAACTCATGATGAGAACAAAAGAAATGTTAATCATGATTCCATAGACTCTAATGTTGGATCGAAGACCCACCATATTCCAAAAATTGACATGAGGAAGTTTGATGGCAAGGATCCCACAACATGGATATTACAGATCGAGCAATTTTTTGATCTCAATAATGTGAAAAACACACAAAAGGTATGTATTGCAACTTTATATTTGGAACCAAATCAGTTTGTACAGTATCAATGGCTTTGCTCTTGCAAGAAAATTATCACTTGGGCAATTTTTACGGAAGAATTGACAGCACATTGTGAGTATACAGAAAGAAACACTTTTTTTAGCCAATTGATAAGTCTCAAACAAAAGGGTTCAATAATGGAGCACATTGAGGAGTTCCAAAAATTGAACATAAGGGTAAAAAATATTCCAGAGGAGCATAGGATTGATGTGTTC
>APFE030895717.1:76633-146204 GCA_000404065.3 Pinus taeda | reverse complement strand
TGCACAATCGGCGCGGCGAAGGGGGGGATCTGCCCCCCCTCTAACCCCCCAGTTCACTACGTAGGTTAGTCGTGGAAAGAATATAACACAACCCAACATGTCTTGGATATGATTCATTTTCTGTTAGAGATCCTTCAAGAACTTGGGCCATCGACTTTGGAAATGCTTCTAGTAGGGATTCTTATGGTTTTTAATGTTGTGATTATTTCACCTCATGGTTATTTTGGGAAAGAAAATGTTTTAGGAATGCTAGACAAGACATTGGTGGACAAGTAAACAATTTTTTTATAATTGCATTGTTCATTCCATGATAACCTCTATTTATTGTTTGATTATATTTTGAATGTTTCTTTTGATTTTGTTGTATTTTAACTTGGAAATTGAAAATATTGCGTATCATGTCCATTTAAACAATAACCAAAGCTTGAAGTTGAATTTAGTAGTACATGATATTGATTGGGATCCTTATAACTATTTTGTGTTAAAATATTTTCATGATTATCATAAAAGTTTACTTTCATGTTGTTATTTCAACACATGTTGTTTATATACTTGACCAAGTTCATGCATTAGAAAATGAAATTTTGCTACACATAAAATAACAAGGATTAAACATCACACCTCAGAATATTTGTTTCACATCTTATCTACAACTTGAGCTTTTAAACATGTAACTTAGTTGGCATGATTGTGCCTAAGCTTTCCCCAAATGTTGAATACTAATTTACTAAGTTGTTATTTTATAAGGTGAGATTTTATTTTCTTTGTTTATACAGATCATCTTGCCACATTATAGTGGCTACTATCACCCAACTAAAGAAAAAAAATGTTCGAGTTTCTTACTTGTATGGGGAAAAATGACTTTGACATTGCTGATGTTGAGGTATATGTCGTATAAACTCGTTATAGTCTACTTTAGTTTATATTCTAGTGTTAATTTTATTTCATGCCTTACACTTTGCATTATATTTTCTTTTGCTTTTAGAAAAGAAACTCAGTATTTATGGTAAGAAGTAGGAATTGAAGAAAGGCTGATAGCATTAACAATGGAGTGACAAATGCAAGAAGAGAGAGAGAAGAGAACTAGCCTAGTGATACCCTTAAAGTCAATATCCCACATAAGACACACACATAGAGACTAATGTTCAAGTCTTCAGAGTTGGTGAATTCACCTGCAATGCCTTAACAACACAATGATACTATTTTGAAGTGATGAAACATCATTTCATATGTAAATTGTAGTCCAACCAATATGAAGTTGGAAATTCATATTGTAGTACTTTAACATTTAATATAATATAATGTGTGGTTGAAATTATTTATAGTTGTATTTGATATTGTTTAGTATTGTAATTAACATGCAACTTTGCGTTTTCATATTAGATGAACATGCACATTGTAGGACATTTTTTAAATTTAGTTGCAAAATCATACAATTTAATTCATGTTGATTAATAATAAACACATAAAATCAATCTAAAACTACTAAATTAGTAGTTTATATTGATTTAAAATGAACACAAATAAAATTAATATACGACTAAATTAGTCATTTATAATGATTATTAATGAAAGTAAATGAAATGAATATAACCTACTAAATTAGCGTTTATATAATGAATATGAAACTACCAAAAAATGATAAATGACTACTGAAAATGTTAATTTTTTTTTATTGCAAATGACGACTAAATTTTGCATATATACGACTATTAGTAACTATTTTATAGTATCTTATAACATGACCAAAATTTAGTCATATTTCTTTGGTCATTGATCAGATTCAAACGATGACTAAAATTTGCATATATATGACTATTAGTAGCTAATTTACAATATCTTATAACACGACCAACATTTTGGTCATATTTTCATGGTCATTAATTTGTTTTCTTAGGTGATCATATAGTAATATATTTTGTTGTATATTTGGTCATTAATTGTGACAATTAATGACTAAATCAGTGACCAAATTTATGACTAAATATACTACTAGACGATAAAATTGAGATAACCAATTAATGACTAAGTTAAAAACGACTAAAGGTTGGTCACGTTATAAGATACTGTAAATTAGCTACTACTAAACATCGACTGAAAAATGATCATTTATATGCACATTTTAGTTGTTTTTTTAGTAATTAATTATCCATTTTGTACTAGTGGACCATAGAGTAGGTTGAACCAAATCTCTTTTCCAATCAATCATCCTCGTGCCATATTCCAAGCATGAATGTAGGATCTCATGGAATGAACCAACCAAAACCAAACTAGGGCTTCCAAAGGCCAAACCACCTCAACCCTCAACCAGTGATTTCAGCTCACGGTCGGACATCACTAACCATCCCAAATTGGTCTCTACCCAAGCTGTCTAGGGCTCTAGAGAATTTGTTCCAACCTAGTTTCCAGGACTAGTAACTCAACCCACGGATGTTGTCGAGCTCCAGAGCATTTGTCCAACCAAGGCTCTAGGACTATTAATTCAACCAACAACTGTTGTCGAGCTCAAGAGCATTTGTCCAACCAAGGCTCCAAGGCTAGTAAATCAACCCACCAAGGGCTCCAAGGCGTTTCTCCAACCAAGGCTCCTAGAATAATAAATCAACCCAAGTTGTTACAGAGCTTCATAAAATTTGTCCAAACAAGGCTCTAGGACTAATAACTCAACCCAAGTCGTTATGGGACTTATAGATCATTTGTCCAACCAAGGCTCTAGGAAATAATAACTCAACCCACAACCAAAGGAATATGAGAACCATCCAGAAAACAAAAGGTAAAAACTCCCACAACACTATGGCTATCCAGTAAATGGAAAGGCTAGGAAAAACCACTATCAATCTAAGAAATCCTCCATGCCAATGAGATATCATGACCAAGAAACCACATACATATGTCATGCATGCCAGAACTAGTAAGGAAACCATAAATGAAACTCCATATCTGCAAAGGAATATAGTTGTAGTTTTTGATCCCACTATCCCCATGCATTTTCCTGCTTTCCTTTTCATTATTACTCCAAATATAATGTATGCCACATTCATCCAAGGGTTCTCCAAGAAAACTCTAAGTGTCCAAGAGTATGAGAGAGAGAACAAAATGAGAGCCATAAGTGAAATGACAAAGTTCTGAGAAAAATCTTGCCAACTGATCCTCAGAAGCCTTTTTATTGATAAGGCCTCTATTTTCTTCAGTTTCCATTCTTTTCCTTAATTTTCCTCCTCATATGCAATTTGTAAACTTCCACCTTCCTTTTCTCCTCATTTTCATTATTTTCATAGATAATGTGCCAATTAATGCCACTTTTCCTTTCCAAAGAATTTTCCATTGCTTTTGCCAATTTTCTTTAGCCATAATAAACCAAAGTGACACCCCACTAGGATGTTTTTCCCACCATTCAACTTGGAATACATGTCCCATGACCTTGGTCTTATATTCTTTTTTTTACATGAATTTTTATCAGGGCTATTACATTCACTGTTGTCAACATCTTCTGGTATCCTGGGTGACCTAAATATGCTTTTACATGAAAATCCCTCAAGATAAGCTTCTTGAGTTCACTGTCACCCGAAACATAGATCATGTCCCTAAATCTCATCAAGCCATCTGTTGTAAGATGATAAGCCATCTGTGTCATGCTTTAGCCTGAGAATACACTCCTTGTACTCGTCATCCTATTGTCCTGCCTGTAAGATCTGATCTTGTAAATTTGTCCCATATGAGCTCAATGTTGCAACATGGTTCAACTACACTTTCCTGCAGAGAGCATCCGCAACCGTGTTATGCTTACCGTAGATGTATCTGATCTTGAAGTCAAACTCACTAAGGGTAGCCAACCATCTAGCTTACCTGGCATTCAAATTCAGCTGGTCAAATAGATATCTTAGTCCATTGTTATCACTCATCACAAAAAACCTCTTGCCAAGAAGATAATGTCTCCACATATTCAAGGCTTGAATAATAGCTTCCAACTCAAGATCATGAGTCACATAGTTCTGCTTATGTTCATTCAGTTTCCTAGACTCATAACATATCACTTGTCCCTCTTTCATAAGTACTCCACCAAGCCCTCTCTTGCAAGCATCTATACATACTACAAACTCTTTATCTAGATCTGCAATCTTTAAAATTGGAGCATTTTTCAACAACTGCTTCAACTGCTCAAAACTAGATGCACACTCCTCTGTCCATTCAAAATTCTTACCTTTCCTCTGCAATGATGTAATAGGATATGCAATGTGTGAGAATTTCCTAATGAACCTTCGATAGTATCCTGCTAAGCCCATGAATGATTTAACTTCCTCCAGATTTCTAGGAGCTTTCCATTCCATGATAGCCTTTATCTTATCCAGATCTACTTCTATGCCATTCTAGGAAACAACATGTCCCAAGTAGTGTACTTCTATCTGAAAGACACTGTACTTTCTAAGCTTAGCATACAACTGATGATCTCTTAACAATCTCAACACTCCTGCTAAATGTTCAGCATGTTCTTCCTCATTTTTAAAATGCATCAAGATGTCATCAATGAATACAATAAAAAAAATTGTCTAGATAAGGACGTAAAACACTATTCATCAAACACATAAAAGTGGTTGAAGCATTAGTCAAATTGAATGGAACTACAACAAACTCATAGTGCCCATACTTGGTCCTGAAGGAAGTCTTTTAGATGTCCTCTTCTTTGATGCATACCAGATGATACCATGATCATAGATCTATCTTTGAGAACATTATCCCTTCAACTGATCAAAGAAGTTTTGAATCCTTGGTAATGGATAATTTTTCTTGATCTTCACCTTGTTCAGTTGCTTGTAGTCAATGCACAACCTCATAGTACCATCTTTCTTCTTTATGAACAATACTAGTGCACCCCAAGGTGATACACTTGGCCTAATGTATCCCTTGTCAATCATTTCCTTCAGCTACAACTTCAACTCTACTAATTCTGGAGTGCTTGTCCTATAAGGTTCCTCTGATGTTGGTATTGCCCCTTGTACCAACTCAATAGAAAATTATACGTCCATGTGCGAGGCAACTTTGGAATCCCTATTGGAAACACATCCTAAAACTACTACAATATAGGGAACCTCTTGAATATTTATGCATCCTTACCCTTTTCACTGGAAATATGAACTGAAAACATCACACACCCTTTTCTACAACTATGCTTAGCCTAAATAGTTGTGACCATCCTCACTAATGTAGGCTTCTTCTTCCCCTACAAGATTCTCTTCTCTCCATTTTCATCCAAGCACTCAATAGCCTTGTCATAGTAATCTACTTTGGTCCTATGAAGATACAACCAATCCATACCCAAAACCATACTATACAATCCCAATGGCAATACATTCAAATGAGTTGTTGTAGGCATACATTCAACTCAAATGCACAAGCTCTTATCCAATGATGAATTATCTTCTTTGTACCTATAGCCAGTTGCACCAAACAAGACTTTACATGCACTTATTTTCTTAAGCCACACTTATCCACTAGGTCAAGATTAACATAACTATAATTAGATCCAGGATCAATCAAAATATAAATAACTTGATCACAAATCTTACCATCCATCTCAATGATAGATGTCTGGTGATCTGCCTACCTATTGTCCACAATCGCATAAATTTGAGGGATACTATGACCAACATCCCCAACTATTTGTGCCTCCTAAGCACTATAGATATGAGGCCTACCTCCCTAATACAATGGAAAATCCTTCTTATGATGACCTTTGCCACATATCCAACACTATAACGGTGCTCTACTATCATCTCTAGTCCGCTTCTCTTCAAGATGCGGCACATGTCCCTTCTCAACTACACTTAACTTCTTGTAAGGGGAAACATTTTCTTTCTCACCTTCATCTTGAGGTCTTCCCCGCTTCGATGTCCATTTTCCTTTTACTTTCTCGTTTCCCTTGAAGTCACGCTTAGGCTCAGCTTTTCTCTTTGACTTCTCATAATAATGCTTCAATTTACGGATGGCTTCCTCTAACCATCTAGGCTCATCAAACTCAATCCGGTATCTATATGCTCTGGAAATCCACTGATGAATCTCTAGGAATAACCTTCTCCTTCTTTAGATATTGCACATACCTCAAAAACTCTAAGAATCTTCTAATGTACTCATCATCTATCATAAAACCCAATTGTAGCTCATAAAAATCCCTAGCTCTATCATCATAGTACCTCTTCGACAAGTACTTATTCTTGAAGAGCCTCTCGAACTCCTCCCAAATAAATTATTCGTCCTAAATGGCCTTGAAATTATTCACATCTTCCAACCAGATATATGCTTTCCCTTTAATACTGAAGGTGGCTATGTTAGCTTTCATGTTCTCTAAATAGCTATACAATTTGAACAATTTCTTCATTCCAAGAAACCATGCCTTTGCACCTTTTGTCTTCTTCATCTCTCCATTAAATGTAGGAGGCTTCACTTCCTTGAACTCCTTGGGTAAATACTCCCTCCTGCTAAAAGGATGATGACGGTGATGATTGTAATGATGTCTCTTGGGTAAGGAACTAGAATGATGCCCATACATACCAGTCCTCCTGTCAGGTGTGTCCAGTGATCCACCACATCCAACTATATCCCCTCTATCCAACCCGTATCTAGACCGAGATGTGCTACCATATGCTCAATTAGTTTTTTCCTCCTTCTCTTCACTAATCCTTGGTTGTCCCTATCTCTGTAACCCTGACAAACTCTGAAGGATTTCTGCATTAACCTCTACATGCTTCTCCTAAGCCATTACAAGTGTTTCATGAGCCTCAACCAACCTGTCATTGTCTACTTTGCAACTTATGATCTCTTCCCTCAAGATCCTTAATATATCTGCTATACCAGGAGAATATTCTTCTCCTTGCTTCCCAACTAATTAGTAGGAAGTGTCACAGGAACTGTAGTTTGCCATTTTTCTTGTCATCTTGAATTTTCTTCTTCCTACATGTATACTATGTCAGATAAACCAACTAGATACCAAAAAAAAAATTCCATACCTTAGTGATGTTCAGGGGAGGATTATCTCATCTGCAAGACCAGTCCACATTAGAATGTACATGTATAATCATAGAAATATTCTTGTAGCAATGTATCATCTCCAAAAAATCATGCATGATCATACCAATTGTATACCCTAATCCCATGAATGACAACCATAACCTTTAACACATTAGAATTACCCAAAGAGATTGAAACCATGCTCTGATACCATCCTGTGGTATAATATATGACCCAAAGAGAGTGCAACCCACTATGATACCACCTTGTAATGTCGCCTACTCTTACATCTACCCACTTTCACCAGCTTACCCAGGGTAAACATGAGGTGATGGGATACTATGATATGACTCAACCTCCTAGATGACCTTAAGGAAATGGAGTCGAAACAAAAATACCTTATTGACTTCCCTCAGGTGCCACAGGACCTCTAGGAGTAACCCAACCCCTTCAGGTGTCCAATCCCTGACACAAATCAACTTTTCCCTATCCTATAGCCCTAGTCCCTCCCATTCCAAGGCCTCTATGTGACTATGGGTTCCCATTTTCTCCCATAAGACTGCATTAGTGGGGATGTGGCCTTTCCTGCCAATGTTGTGCCAATGACTGCAAGAATTAAGGCTATTTTCCAAGGATTGTGATCTGAACTTAAGGAGGAATGAAAAAAATTACAGATATAATCATATATATAGAGATGCAACAGAAATAACAATTCATTTCATTAATATCAAAATACTGAAATATGCTTACAAACAAAATGAAAATAAACTAGCTCGAGTGATGGTAGCTTATCTAAAAGAAGATATGTGGTAGATACATGCCTTTGAACTATGTTACAATGAGGCTCACAGGCCTATTTATTATTGAAAAACAAGGAAAACCTTAAACAACCAAAACCCTAATCCTAGGAGATGGAACACCAAGAGTTTGTGGGCCCCGTTGGGGTTAGTTGGGCAGCTAACTTCCCAGGCTCGTAACTTGGTCATATTATCTTTGTTTTGCGCGCAAAATACCTTATTGGAAAGGTCTCTCCAAGTAATACAATATTTTCAGTAGGCCCAACCTACAATTATGGGCCTACTGCGGACCTAAAAAAAACTTTGTTTAGGGGGTCAAAACTGCTCTGAAAGTTCAAGGCCTGAAAAACTGCTCAAAATAATAAACGCTGAAATAGTTAAGGAAATAGATGAAACTGATTGGAGATCTAGGTGGAATAGGTGGGTGGCCACCAATATCCACCTAGTTTAGTCCCCCCTCCTTAGGAAGAAATGGTCCCCATTACATGCAGAGCCTCCATGAGGTGAGGAAATTTCTGTTGAACCTAGTCCCTGGCGAACCACCTGCCCTGATGAAGGAGTTGGCCTGCTTTGACAACTTGATTTAGCTAGATCCTCTCTTGGTGAGTGTTCTTGATTTGTGTATCCATGATTTGATCAGTTGTGGCATGTTCCATGCAGTCTGGGTTCAACTATGTTGGTGTGAGTTGTTCTGCAATGTCGGATGTGTCCAACAATGGTGGAAAGTATGGTCGACGGTGGTCTACATAGAAAATTGGGTGCATACCAAGGAATGATGGAATGATAAGCTCGAAGGAATTTCCCCCCACAACCTTGGTGATGGTGTATGACCCATATCAGAGCAGATGAATCTTGCGGTGACATCCAACGAGGTGCTCCTTTTGCAAATGTAGCCAAACTTTTTCACCCACTTGGAACTTGTGTGAAACCCAATGCTAATCATGGTGCCGATTGTACTTAGCATTGGATCTGTCCAATATATCATGGACCTACTAGTAGATGTGTTGAATGCGCTCAATGAAGTTGTTAGCCTTGGAAGCTTCAAACTAGACGTGAGTTGAATTTGCCTGAGTAACTACAAATGGTATGGCCACATCAATGGGACATAATGGCTGAAATCCTAGCCCTACCTGAAAGTGGTTGTGACCCATTGAGTTGTGGAGAGATCTATTATGGAGAGCTTTGTTGTAGATGTGCTAACATAGGGGATAACTTCATCCCATGTGCATGGATGCTTCGAATTGTACATGCGTAGAATGTGTACGATCATCTTGTTGATGACCTATGTTTGGCCATCAGTTTGGGGATGGAAAGTCATGGACTTAATAAGTTTGGTATCCAACATTGACCATAGACTTTTCCAAAATGCACTTAGGAATCTGTTGACTCAATCTGAGACAATAGAATGTGGGATCATGAAGTGTACCCACATTCACTCAAAGAAGAGTTTAGTAGTGACCTCTTCTGTGATACTCTTCTTGCAAGGTGCCATAATGGCCATATTATAGAATTTATCAATGACCACAAAAACACAGTCATTGCCATGCTTAGAATAAGGAAGGACCGACATATAATCCACAGAGAGGGATTCCCAAGGTCGACTAGGAGTAGGAAGAGGAGTATATAGGCCTTGCTTCTTGATGGTCGGTTTGACAATGACACAGTCAGTGTAGGATTTAATGTACCTCCCAAAATTTTGACAAAGGTTTAGCCAACAAAAATGCTTCTATAATACTGCCACTATTTTCTCTACCTCAAAATGTCCAGCGACCTGACTATAGTTCGCCTCTCAAATCATCTTGGAATGCTCTCTTGAAGGAACACAGATGTGTCCCAAGTGGCATAATAGTGCATCCTAGAGGTGAAAATTTGGGATGTGCTGGCCTTCCAGGAGTGTCTAGTATATGTTGTCAAATTCTGGATCGATCTTGTAAAGATCCGGCCACCCTGAAGTCTCATGCCAACAGGAGTTGAGCATGGTGATTAGTTCCATGATTGGCGGACAGCTTAGGAAGTCTGCAGCATTATTGGTGTTTCGTTTCTTGAACTTAATGTTCAAATGGAATTGTTTCAGTTATGTGGACCGTTTTTTATGGCGATCATTCTACAACTTCCCTTGTGTCTATATGAACTACAGGGGTCAGTGGTCTGTGTGGATGACCGTTTCCTTCCCCATAATGAAGAGCTTCCATTAATGGCAGGCCTACACAATGGAATACATTTATTTTTTGTAAGTGGGATACTTCCAGATTGTATCTAAAAATTTCTCACTATGGTAAGCTAGTGGATGCCCCTACTGAGTAAGAGCTCCACCAATAACATAGTAGGAGGTGTCAATCTCAATCTCAAATGGTTACTGAAGGTTTGGTAATTTGAGCATTGGTGCAAAGAAGAGGCGATGCTTCAACTCAGCAAATGCCTTATGTTGTGTTTTGGACCAAAAAACCTTTTCTTTCACTCCACCCTTGGTGACTTGACTTAAAGGCCAAGTGATATGAAGAACCCCAACACAAACGTATGGTAGAAAATGGAAGGACCCAGAAATCTTCAGAGCTCTGTTAGAGTGGTTGGCATTGGCCAATATCAAATGACCTATATCTAGGTTGGGTCCACATCCACACCCTTCTCATCAATGATGTACTCCAGATATTTAACCTAGGTCATGACAAAAGTGCATTTCTCCAAATTATCACACTTGCGTTGTCACAGGATTTGAAGGACTTGTCAAATATGGCAGAGGTGATCTTCCCAAATCTGGTTGAAGATCAAGATGTCATTGCATTGGTGAAGGGTCGTAAGATGTCATCCATCAATCTCATGAAGGTTTTGGGGGCATTCGTTAACCTGAAATGTATGACCAACCATTTGAAAAGGCCCTCCTTGGATTTCAAGGTAGTATTTCACACATCGGAGGGTTATATAGGCACCTGGTGATAACCAGACTTCAAGTCAATCTTGCTGAAATGTTTGGCCCTCTTAAGTTGGTCCATAAGGTCATAAATCTGTGGGATTAGATACCTATTCCTAACAGTGATCTTGTTCAACGCTTGATTATTGATATAGAGTCTCCAGGTCCTGTCCTTCTTTTGTACCAATATAGTCGGGCTCCCACAGGGTGATCAAATTGGCTTGATGTGCCCTTTCTGTAAAAGCTCTTGAATCTACCTCTTGATCCCATCATTCTCTAGAACAAAGCATCGAGAGATCAGTCCATTGGGTAGTGGCGCACCCAGGGTTAGATCGATGGAGTGCTTGACCTGAGAATGAAGAGGTACCCCTATTGGTGAGGTGAAAATGTCCCTGTACTCCTCCATGACCTTGTCCATCTATTACAGTTGTGTGGAGGAGTCCTCTCTAGAAGCCATGTCCACAACCTTCTTCTTTCCTTCAGGGCGAATCATAAGGAAAAAAAATCCCTGGTCTGGGAAATGATCTTACTGCATTTATTTGTAGTGATCAAAGAGATGGCGGTAGGCAAGGCTACCTTTGGTATCCTGTACAACTTATTTCCCAAAGTAATAATCATATAGCGAGGTCTAGACTCATATACATGATGTTACTTCCACAAGTATGTTTTTCCTAATAATACATCACAAACTTAAAGAGGATCAACATCACACAATACCTCATCCATGAAGGGCTTAATGTTGTAGGGAAGGTGACACTATTGGCTGACACAAAGATCTCATCCTTGATGAAGCCACTTGATGGTGTACGGTTACGAATGTGTTGTCATTGATAGGTCTATGAGTGGAAGAGGCGTTCCTCCTCCTCTAGATCTTCGGGCTCATTCTCTATGTCTTGGTGGTGGCCATGGTGGTACTGGGCTCGTGCCAATGATCTTCTTCCATTTGTCATTCCCCTTGTCAGGTTCTGACTCAGAGTTGGAACATGCATCTGATTTGGAAGCCTTCAGCTCAAACACCAGTGACTGCTTGGCCTAGCACTCACTTCTGTTGTGCATTGAGCTCTTATGGAACTCATACCATTTTCCCGTTTCCTTCTTTGTCCTCAGGGTGTTGTTCTTTTTTGCGACTTTGATGGTTTCTCCTGGGTCACCCCACCTTGTCTTTGGCCTTTTCTCTATGGTTTGGGGGCGCCCTTTCCTTGTTTTTGATTCACAGATCCAAAGTCTCACTTCTTTTGTTTAAACTTCTGATCAATCTTGACAGTGTATCAGTATGTAGTGTCGAACGAGGATATTTCTAGGAACTCCATCTCATCTTGGATGTACTTATGCAGGAAACCACGATACTTGAGTACCAAATGCCGCTCAGAATCCTTGATATCCAATTTTGTGTGGAGGGTATCAAAAAGATTTGTGAACTTTGGCACATCTTGATCCCTTCCCTATCGTAGCGTGGTCAAATTTATGTATTTATATTCATATCTCTCGACAGGGTAATATTGTTCCTTGATGGTGTTTCAGAAAGAATCCCAAGTGGGTGTGGCTAAAAACAATGAGGATTCCCTCTTTTCCTTTTTTCGCAGTAGGTTTCCCACTAGTCATTGACATGTGGGGTGGATTTGAGAAGTGCAAAAGTGATCTTTTCCCAATTGGAAAAGTCATGAACTGAAAAATAAGCTTCCAATATATTCAACCATTTATCTACAACGTCTTCATCTATTTGGCCCTCAAATATGGGAATTTCAAAGTTAACTTGTACCTTAAAAGGAGTGGCACCTCCAGAGTGGTTTTTGGATGAAGATGCATCCCCTGTGGGTAGTCGTTAAAGGATCTGGGAAAATTTATCCATCATTGTGTTCATATGTTGCTCGGGGGCTTCCTCAAGAAATACTTTGATAGGATCTCCTACCCTCTCGTCTTTATTTTCTTCACCATAGGAGGTTGTCGAGGTTTGCAAGTCTAGTCTTGCAAAGGTTCAACTAGATCAATCCCTAACTCCTTATACCCTAACCTCGTTGGGGACATGCAAAGAAAAGCAGAGAAAAAGTATACCACTATGATACCATCGATCCAAACTTAAATAAGAATGAAAAAATTTAGAGATATAACTATAAATACAAAGATGCAGTGGAAATAACACTTTGTTTCATTAATATCAGAATACTGAAATATAGTTACAAACAAAATGGAAATAAACTAGTTCGGGCGATGGTAGCTTATCTCTGAGAAGATATGTGGCCACTACATGCCTATAAATTGTGTCACAATGAGGCTCAAGGGCCTATTTATTATTGAACAATAAGGGAAAATGCTAAAAAACCAAAACCCTAACCCCAGGAGATGGAACTCCAAGAGTTTGTGGGCCTTGTTAGGGTTAGTTGCGCAGCCAACTTTCCGAGGTCATAACTTGGTCATATTATCTTCATTTGGCATGTACGATAACTTGTTGGAAAGGTCTCTCTGAGTAATACAGGATTTGCAGCAAGCCCTTGCATATGGCTATGGGCTTATTGTGGACCTCAAAAAAATGTCGTTTAGGGGGTCAAAACTACTCGAGAAGTTCAAGACCCGAAAAATTGCTAAAAATAGTAAATGTTAAAATAAAGAATACAACAAATGAAACTCACTAGAGGTCTAGGTGGAATAGGTGGGTGGCCACCAATATCACCCTAGATCACATTCTCTCAAACACTTGGTAGATATGCAACCTACAGGTCATGAATGCAAGTTTGAACATAAGGGACTAAAAACATATCTGAGGTTTAACAAAAAGGGTCTTTACCTTGTGACATTAGCTATCTTAACACCAATTAGGTCTTGCATTCATTATTGATTCAGTTATGAGTAAAAACATGAAAAGAGCCATGACTAAGATATGTCATAAAACTATGATTATAATCAATGTATAACTAGATAAATAACCATAATAGAACAACCATCAAAGCCACATAAAAACCATTACTTTTCCTTACCAAAATCAAGACAAACTTAGATTTTATTAACCATAGAAAAATGCCAACCAGGTTCGGGACTTCCACTTTCCACTTGACCATAGATTAGCTGAGCCAAATCTCTCTTTAGCCAATCACCCTTGTGTCATATTCCAAGAATGAATGTGGGATCTCATGGGATAAATAAATCCAAAGACAACTAAGGGAATCCAAAGGTTAAACCAACTCCACCCTCTCCATACTGTGATCACGCCTACACTAGTGCCAAGATCAATTAACCAAACTGAGCTTGGATGCCTCATAATTTCTTCACCATCCTTGAGGAGTTTTCTTGTCTCCACCCTCAGGCTTTACTGTGTATCCCTCCATTATCGGTCAAGGGATTCCTAGGCCTTTGGGGATTTTCCTGAGACCACCTCACCCCAGATTTTGAAAGCATTCGACAATCCAAAACTCAAACCAAGAAAAATCTCATCACACCATGGCTATCCAAAAATGGCAAGGCTAGGCTAAAATCCACTATCGAATCCCAACAAAATCCATGCCAATGACAACAAAATAACAAAATATCAACATGCACATACTATGTATGTCAAAACCAGCTAGGAAATCATACATGCAATCTGTTACCTGCAAGTATTTTTGCTGAAGCTGCTTGATCCTTGCCTTCCTTTTATTTCCTTGTCCTTCTTTGCTTTTCATTCCCTTTTCTTGCTTTTCCTTTCCTTTCTTTGCTTTCTTACTTTCTTTCTCCTCTTGGTGCTTTCTCCTCTTTGAGACAAATTCTAACACTAAACTGACAAAAGGCTTACAAAAGCTACTAATTGATGCTCTAAGGTCTTTTTATGGATGAGACCTCTAATTTCTTCAATTTTCCATTATTTTCCTTCATTTTCCTCCTCACATGCAACCTATGACCTTTCACCTTCCTTTTCTCCTAATTTCCATTATTTTCATAAATAATATGCCAAAATTACCTTTTTTCCTTTCCAAAGCCTTAACCATTGTCTTTGCCAATTTCCCCTTAGCCAAAAAAACACAAAAAGTGATGCCCACTAGGATGTTTTTCCCAACATTTAGCTTAGAATAAGTGTACCTTTCCCGTGGTATTATTTTACCTTTATTAACTTTTATTACATGAACTTTTAACCAAGAGCTGTTACATTTCAAGATGCTCATCTCATATGGAGTTTCATTATGCAACATAACTCATAATGGAATAGGACAATCCCTCAATAATGGATCAATGAGGCATTGATGGTGCACTCTACAGATAGTGAATATCTTGTGAAATTAACAAAATAGATTCTCAATTCATCATGCTAACTGGCTAGATAGAAACCAATGTTACACCAGTAAAATTCAGTTTGAGAATTTCAAATATAATCATAATTCATTTGCTAACGTCTATGATCAGTTTGGGAAAAAATTTGATTCGATTTTCTCATGGATAACGTGCAAGTGTTGACAACATTTTTAAAAGGAAGTTGTAACATTGTGTTTTGGGGTTCATAATTTGTTTAAAAATGCAACTACTACACTATTCTACACTTTTTTCTTTCTCTATTCACTGGACCATTTATGATTTCATGCTTGAATTGGAGCGAATTAGCAACATTGTTGTTGGTAAATTTCTTCTATATTATTTTGAAATCATTTGATTCTATTGTTTTGACATTAATACTAATAATTGACCATTATTTTTTTGTTGTTTTGTTTTACTTTCTTACATATAGAGTCATTCTCATTACATGCGTATGAATGTTGTGAGTCTGAGGAAGTACAACTATTTAAACTACTTGCTTTGTCCATATTAATGTTATTGCACTGAATATTTGGTAGATCTATATCTTTAAATATTTCATTCTCTTTCGATTCATATGCATATGGAGTTACATCAGTGTCAACTTGTGCAGGGTTGATATAGTTTTATGTCTAGATTGATCGATGGATGAGATACTAATAGATTTAAATATTTTAGTAATTTTGTTCATCTTTCTCCTCCATACCTATATGCTATTAGTGATCTGTGTGTGGATGTTGCAAGTTGTTTTGAGTTTGTTTCAAATTGTTTGATGAGATTTCATTAACTTGCAAGGGAATTCAAAGTGATCCTTTTGTTAGATATGCATCTCGCAAATTGTTACTTTTTATTCATATACATATCATTTGATGGATCCATTTTATATGTTCTTGGAAATCGTATAGATATTGTATTTGAAGTTGTGTTTTTAGTAATAGTTTTTTTATTGATCTTGAGTTTTCGAATATACTATCCATCTTTAATTTCCATGGACATAAGTTTGAGCCTAGTATTGTGTATACATTAGTAAAATAGAGTTATAATTGCATTTAGAGTATGCTTTATTCACTGTGTTTCCCTCATACTTTTAAAAATATAAAAATATGCTTGCCTTAGATCAAATCTCCATTTGTTGGAGCATCACCTCATGAAGGGTAAACTAAGTCCCAAAATTCCATTCAGGCTATCGTGAACAAAAAAAGTCTAATCGAAACTTTGACTGGGCAGCTCCTCGCTTGTTGATTCAAGATAGTTTGAAACTTCAACATGATTATAGATATAGGCACCATAAATTGTTCATAGAAGTGTTATAGTATTAAGCTCAATATGGGGTAGTATTTGTTGGACAGTTCCATGATTGCAATACACATGGGTGGTTTTGATGTTGTATTATGGGTCCAATGGTTATTCATTAGGAACAATGACCTTTAGTTTTCAATATCTATTCATAATATTTATCTTTGAAGGAAAGAAAA
The DNA here is from genome assembly GCA_000404065.3 of Pinus taeda. Classification (NCBI taxonomy): domain Eukaryota; kingdom Viridiplantae; phylum Streptophyta; class Pinopsida; order Pinales; family Pinaceae; genus Pinus; species Pinus taeda. Next base: position 129,768 of record APFE030895717.1, on the reverse strand, counting down.
TTGTGCTTAGAGGTATGCAAGGGAAACCATCTACAGTGATAAGATCTAGTGGAATAAAAAAATTACTTATAAAGGTGCACTGAGGTATGATGGAACAATTGTGTTCACCTCTATAAATTTATAAAAAATCATCCCAAGTTATTTGGATTAATGCCGGAGGGTATTCCACCTAAGAGAGGTCACGACCGTGTGATTCATTTGTAGCCGGGAAGTGTACCAAAGAGAAATGAAGAAGGGGATATCATACTAGAAGTAGAAATAATCCTTTAAACAAGGACTACCCAACAATTGTGGATTAAATAACCAAACAAAAGAATCTACCAGTGGAATAAATGACGTGGGAAGATGACTTATTCTTGTAGAATCACTAGAAGTTAGTCAAGCGTTGAGGAAAACACTTGTTTGAAACAGAGGGGCATATTACGCCCTATATAAACTGCATGTTAACCCTAAAACCCCTTATTAATACCAAGATATTGAGTGATTACCTTTCTATAGTTATATTGTTATGTAGGCTAGAACATCTCAAGTCTCATTTTATTATAATTGTACCCCTTGTCTCCTATATATAATATATATAATATATAATATATATATATATAATATATATATATATATATATATATATAAATATATAATATATAATATATATAATATATATATATATATATATATATATATATATATAGATATTAAGGAGACATAGTCTTAGAAGTACATTGTATTCATTGTACAAGGAGGTTCCCGTCAAAGGGGACTATAATTATTGATTTCTGATCATTTATTAGACACAAGTATCATAAATAAATTAATAGGCCATTAGTCCAATGTGCTAGAGGTCCTGATGGGGTCTATTGAATTTTGGCACTAATTTTTAGGAGCCTAGTCTTTAAGACAAGTACTTATAGGGTTGGATATGAATGAACACGTAATCATACTTCAAAAGAACACTCATAAGAACATTGATCAAATTTTTGTTTCCTTTGATCTTGATCCAAAATCATGTTTTCCTTTAGTATGCTGAGAATGGCAACTATGGTACCAAGTTTGAAATTCACTTTCTGATCCTTGGATATGCCCAGTGACTATGAAAAGTTGGAAGTGGTTTTTCAGCGATAGATAAAATCATATGGAATCATATTGGTAGCACTATGATAATAGGTGTTGTACCCCCATTTAGTAAGGGGTGGCCATTGAATTCATTAATGATGCCAATCTCGTGTACCAAAGCATATTAAGTAGTTTTCCAATAATTTGTTGACCACCTTGAGTTGATCATCTATTTAGGGATGATAGGTTGTGCTCATGTTCAATTTTTTGCCTTATATTTTAAGAAAATCCTAAAATAATTTGTTGGTTACTATGGGACCACAATTTGACATAATGGAAGTGGACAAGCCATGTATCTTGAATTTTTTATCCAAAAAGTCTTAGGCCACTATGGAAAGAATAACTGGGTATTATAAGTCACAAAAGTGATTATATTTATAAAGGTGGTTAACTACCACCATGATGATTAGTTTAATCCCTATTATCATATTTTGGATTTGGTGATTTTTAGAGGCAAACTAGAGGCATTGGTTCCTTTGGTGACTTTTAGAAGCAAACTAGAGACATTTCCTTCTATATTCACTAGGATAGTTCCTTCTATAAAGAAATATCCAACTAGTGGGTTAACTATGGAAAAATGAAATCTACACTATTTCCTAAAGAAACCTTTGAAAAGGATTTGTCTAACTATGAGATTTGATAATCTTGCATCAACAAATTGGAGATGAGGTTTAGTGCCTTGATATTCCCTTGCATGTGATAGTGTTTTCCATCACTATATTAACATAATAGTCCTACAATAATTCAAAAACACGTGTATTATCTAATAATGGTTATGAAATAAAACAAGAGAAAGAATAGAAAATTTGACCCATATATTACACAAAAGAAAATTATTATTATGGCATATAGTGATCTCAGAATTTAACAAGAACCTATTTGGGTAGGGGTTTTAGCCTTATATAATTTTTGTTTGCAATGGACAGTAAATATCTCTCCCAAAAATAATATTTGTTCTAACTTTCCATCCATAAGACAAGAGACTAAGTCATTACAAGAGTATATAACTTTCTTCAAAATAATTATTTCACCCATTAAAGGGGATCGACTTGACTTGGACATACAACAATTTGACTTGATTTAACAATGGCTAGCTTGGTTTGACCTTGTGTGTGATGGATCCAACTAATAGTATCCAAATAACTAGCTTAGGAAGCTCTCACATGTGGCTTGAAGATATTTCGACCCACTTGAAACCCAACGGCTAGCTTTGAATCCCCACATGTAGTTTAAAATTGCTTTGTAAAATCTAGCAAAAAATATTGTTCATTTCAGTTGGAGGGGAAAGCATTGAGCTTGGATGGCCCAATGTTCGCTTTTACTAATCCAACACTCAAATTTTGATCACCCTTGAATTCAAATGTGACACCTTAACCACCTTTACTATCTTCATATTTTGGCTTGGAATGGGTTGATTATGCTTGCATGGACATAAAAACTTCAATGTTGGGCTTATTTTGGGCTCTAGAAGGTGTGCATGCATATTAGAAGAATCCATGCATCACATGCAATGAAGGATATTATTTGCCACCTTTTTCTCATGCAATATTGTGCCTACGTCTCCCTTTTTTCTTGAAATATCCTATTTTTTCCCAAAGTGTAATGTGGCACATCAAGTATGCATCATGCACAAAATGATCCCTTGTTGAATTTTGGACCCAAGAGCCCTATGCACTAGGATCTATGTAGTGTTTCTAGAAACATGTTTTTTTTTTTGTGATCAATGAGACTGTCATGTAGAGAACTAAATATAATATACCATATTCAAGGGAGATGCATACAGACTCTATGAAACATGACCATATGGGAAAGGCATAAGTGAAATTAAGACCATGGGCACAACAATCCATACATAGTGTGATAACCCTAAAAACCCAATGGTTTCCTTAAACCATGTATCTCAATAGATCCATATCAAGGCCTTGAATCCTATCTAGGATGAAATGAATTGAGAGTGGGAAATAAAGGGATTGGATGTGGCTAACAATCAAAAGGCCTAGAACAACATATACATAACCATCACATGGCCTACAAGCTTTGGCACTTGCATCTCATTGGTATTACAATGGTGTTGTCCATGAAAACTATAAGGTTATGAGGCAATGATATTTAAGCATTTTAGTGACCCACTTCAGTTGATCTAGGGATGAGAACCTCTATTCCAAAAATATGCTTCAAACTATGATGGTCTATATTGATCTATAAACATTTCTTAATGAGATGAATAAAAGAATCAACTGCATGAATGATACTCATCATTTCTTTCTAATAGGTAGACATCCCCAAATTACTATCATAGAATTGTTTATTGGTAAATTCTAGTGGCCCCACCTCTTGTATTAACACTACTCCGAGACCTCTACTTGTGGTGTCACATTCTAGTATAGAAGTCCTAGTGAAATTGGGCACTACTAAGATATGTATAATACACATTTCTTCCTCTAAATATAGAAATTACCACTTTATGAATTCATCCCATATAAAGGAAATCCTTTTGAGAAAGGTAGTTATGAGGTTGCAATTCACCCATAATTCTTTATAAAAATTATATAGTAGATTGTAGATCCTAACAAGTGATGTTAGTTTTTCAAAATTCATTTGGTATGGCCAATATCACACCATGTCAATCTTCATGGGATCCATATGCAGCCCGCCCTAACTAACGTTTTCCCCAAAGTACTCTACATTAGAAGCACCAAAGTACATTTGGATTGTTTAAATCACAATTTGTTATCCCAAAGGAGTTGGAGATATTTATTAACATGTGACTAGTATTATTCTTAGGATTTCCTATAAATTAAGATATCATCAAAGAATACTAATACAAAATTGTACGGAAAGAGGCAAAAAAAAATATTTTTTAGGCTTTAAAAGGTGTATGGGGCATTGAAAAGATCAAACAGAATCACTGAAAACTCATAGTGTCCTTCATGTGTATGCAATTTTTTCTTAGGAATGTCCACCTCCTTCATCCAAATTTTGTGGTATTCTGAGTGAAGATCAAGTTTAATGAAGAACTTGGGGCCATGAAGCTCATCTAAAAGATCATCAATAATTGGTAATGAAGAGCATAGAAATGAATCCGTGTGGACCAATTTCCTTTTTTATCCAATAACATTACTATAGGGAATGATTTAAGGGCTAGTATTGAACAAATGATGCCAACCTCCTATAGTTCTTAGATAGTCTTTTCAATTTCAATATTTTGGGAAAATGGGTGCCTATAAGGAAGCACATTGAGTTATTTATTATTTGGAACAGAGTATAATTCCATGATTATGCTTTCCATTGGAAGTGATTAAGCCATGAAAATTTTCGAAGACTTATTGATGCTTTATTATGACCAACTACAAATTGAGATGGATTTCTTGTGGGGTATCTATAAATTGAATGAAATTAAATTGGACAATGATGCTAGAGTGACCTTTCTGTAGCTGCCACTCTATTAGACATGTTTAGTGTTATCTAGAGACTTGATGGAATTATGTACTTATTTTCATAATTACGATCATTATAACATCACTTGTGAGGAACTTATACATGTAACATGCCTCACTAGAATTTTGTATTGCACATGTGCACATGGAGATAAATTTTGGAGTTATTTAGTGGTGACACTTCTCTCATGTCATGATGACCTACACTCATAGGTAATTATTATCTGCTACTTTTCCCTTATCTAATGATGATCTTATTATGAAATTATATAGATTGATTGAAGTCCACCCTTGAATATGCCTTATGATCACCGATATAGGTTTCTCTAGGTTAATATAAATTGAGTTAATTTGTATTGAATCATGGAAGAGTGGAGAGTGGCTTATGGTATTGATCATTAGCCTAGAACCTAGCCATCCTTAGGTTAGATCACCGATATGATTGAGAGGTATGTGTATCTTGTTTGAACCTCACATATTTTGTGCCCTTAGCAATGCAATTGGAAGATTTATGAGAAGAATAAAAAGCACTTACTTCCATGGATGTTTCCCAAATTTAGGATTTTACCACATAAATTTCTTATTTCCTCTCTCTTATTTGATATGCCTACTTTTATTGGTTTAATGCTTTCATAGGAGTTTAAATATGATAGAGCTTGGTAATATGTTTCCACGTATTTTTCCTAGCCTTTCATGGTATTAGATCCATATGTCTAAATTCTTGGATGAACTTCCTTATTTATGGAATTATTTTATGGGAGATCTATTATTTCCTTCCATGAGCATTAAACAATCATGATGTAACTTAGTTACGGGAGAATCCACAGTAAAAACCATTTTTCCATCAACGTTTCAAATCCCATTTAAATTTGGTCTTGGTTTGGGCCACATCTAAGATTGAAGATTCCTTGGTGCACTAAAATCTATTCAGATTTGTGTATTTTTGGGCTTATCTAAAAAAAGATGTATCTAGAGTGGTTTAATTAGCCAAAATTAACCATTTTGCTTTCCCACAATCAACCTGCATTTGCCTCGGGTATTGAGAATTTCTTCTAATAAACATGGGTTGTCCATTCCTTATAATATGTTTTCAAAATAGTTCTTCAACAATACACAAATAGAATTTAAATTAAATATCATGGATCAAACATTTTTGTATAATTATGTTATGCATTTGGTTGTTATGAGGTCTTTGGTTCAAAACCTATTTCCCCTCAACTTTAATTGACATTTAATAAACATATTTGTCATTTGGAGATCCCACCATATTACTACCACATGGAATTAACCACCCAATTGTTCATGTTCCACATCAGTAGGTATATCTAAATAGAACATGAAATCTTAGTTGTTATGTGTCATTTCATACACTACAACCTGTCACTTTCAACACATGCCCTGTCAATGTTTTGTATATGTCATATCAACTTTTTGTACGTGCCATGTAAGCATTATGTATGTAACATGTCATTTTCTATGCCTTCCCATGTCATCATATGGTGGGTTCCATCCACCACATGGCACTTCTAGTTTTGTTGTAGGGATTAACACTAAGATTTTGAAGTTGATTTTTAAATTACCATAACTTTGTCATATGACATTTATTTCTGATTTTGTTTTTTACAGATTGTGTATTTTTCAGTTCTCTAACCAATTCCATATTTGTATTCAGTGATTTTTTCTATTTTACATTAGTTATTTTCATTCTTTTCCAAAAACCCAAGGCTGGACTTATTTTTGGAACTTAAAATGGATATAATTTGCTGAAACAAACATTGTTTTGAGTGATTTTTTTTTCAAAATGCATAAATTCCATACTATATGTAATGAGGATATTGAATTTTGTTGCTTTGACCATATTATTATAGAGGATAGTAATAGCAACATTTTCTTTGTTTCATTGTGAAAACAATATATTTGTGACCATTTCCTAATGGTAGAATTTTGGTTCTTCTCTTGGCACAATGTAAATTTTGTGATGGGGGGCGACATTTTACATTGAATGTGGTGCATATTTGAGCACTCGTTGAACTCAATGATCATTTTGTGATCATGTTAAAGTTCTTTATTGAAGTATTCTAATTGATTATTAACACCTTTAGAATGTTGGATTACATTTGTCTTCATCTTATGTTACCATTCATGTCTTCTTGGAGATGTTGTTCTTTAACACATTATGGAGTTTCCATGATGATTTGTTCCTTTGATTTTACAAGAACTTTTTGTAGTTATCTTTCAACTCTCTTATGATGGGCCTCCAATTTTTCTATTTTGTGGCCTATTATACATCTACATTTGATACATTTTCCCCCGTAAACCAGGTGCTTGATGAGAAACATTCATTCTTTTGATGAATAATATGACTTATGTTTATCTAGTTATATATGATTAACTTAATTCAATTTGAAATGTGATATATATTTTTATCTTAGACTGATTTATGATTCTTATTATTAATGCATATGTTGTTTATGAAGACTAATATGAACCCCAAAGGCTAAGTGCGAGAAATCAAATCACTAAGAGAATATTTATAATACCCCTAGTTTGACCCAAGTTAGAAAGGTATATATACTTATGTGATATAGATTAATGAGTCAATATGGTTTTTGGCCATAATGCCTATAAAGATCAAGGTTGAAGTGTCTTACAACGTAAAAATGTGCATATAGTTGCATAACTTAATAACATCACAGTGATAGACCATCGGATGAAAAGGGTATGAAGTAATAGGAATCCACAAGAGAAAAATATGAGTGGATTAAAATAAGATGTGGTTACTAAGCTAAGTAAATAATATAATATTCCTAAAGTCACTTTTGGATATAACCTGAAGTTATAAAACCATGATATAAGCTTGATTCATAATGTCATGTAATACCCTAATTTCCAAAAGTGAGTGGACAGATTGTCTAAGTGTCCCAAGTTTTGGGGTTGATTTCTTTGGGTGACACTTGTCAGAAGACAACATGCATGCATAAGACATGTTCTTAATGGAAATGGCATTACTTTATCCATTCGTTTTCCTAGTGAACTTTGTAGATTCAAGTGGGGGCTTAAACTTAGACATCCAATGAGATATTGTATGCTGAAAAACCTATTGAAGATTTAGAGCACAATTCTCATTAGGTTTCCTTAAAGAAGGTTGGATCCTTGGAGTGATAATTGTTTGGGTGGTTTCCCAAGGTGTGAATCCTAGAGTTTTGTTGGAGAGTTCTAAGTGTAGTTCGAGTTTCTAGAGCCATAGAGCTCTAAGACTTCTTGGCTAACATATGCTCAAGCCTTTGAAGGAAAGTGAGACAGCTTAAGGGATTTTGGTGTAGATAAGGAGCCACACTTCCTTAGGTTGTGTAGGCTGATGGGAAATGAGATTCTATAGGTTGAAAGTGTTGTTGGAGTTTAGTACCTTGTCTAGAGAACACCTATATTGTTTATGAGACAATATTTATTTTAGGTAGGTCTCTTCCCTAGAGGAGTCATAACCTAGCTTGTGTGTGACTTTCTATTAAGAGAGTTAGAGCAATGAGGTGTATGGTCGAGTAGAATGTCCAAGGTTTGTAACTAATTGGTGATTTTAGTAAAAACAAATGTTCCTTATAATGTTTTTTATATGTTGTTTATTATCTATACATATATGTATTAATCATTGTTGTTATCTTAAATAATATGTTGCAGTTTATTTAATAAATGTCAAAGTTATTGTGCATGGTATCATATGTTATTAGGCCTGCATATCTATTTCATATGTGGGGCATAAATATTTTACTATTGATAGATAATAGACCTAGTTATATGGTCAATGGAAAGTCAATTTGTTTATGTGGTGGAAGGAAGTAGACCCATTAATACAATGATTGAATAATTAACTTGTTTATATAGTTGAAAAATAGTTAACCATTATACAGTAAAATATTAGGGTGGGATGATTGCTACTTGATTCAGTCGACTTCACAGAGAAATGTGGTATCAAGAATAGGTCTTAGAAGGTGAATTTTGGTATTGGAGTACATACAAGTAGAAAAATTTTGTTTTCAAAAGTAACATGTACTCTCAACCATGGAAATATGTTACTATGTACATTACAATATTGATCTGCCTCATTCATGGCTCTAAAAAAAATTGATGGCCACTGATATTTTTAAGGGATCTTGTCCCTTCACCTTCTTTAGAAAACTAGTGTAATGTCATAAAATAGGTTGCATGATTTTAAGAGATTTTGGGATAGCCTCCATCCATCAAGGGATAGCTTGGAAGAATTAGATATGATTTATTTTCAATTATTCGAGGAACCATAATTGATAAGTTAGGCTAGTCCTCTCTTGACGATTATCATTCATATTATTTTTCTACTCTCAATATGTAAATTTAAATTTGGAAGAAATGCAGATTTTGTGTTCAACTTTCTGTTGTAAATAGTGTTTTTATCTGAGGGATTCTCTCCATTGCTTGCTTCAAGGTTTGGGAACACTCTCAAGTTGCAATGGGGATTGAATTCCCCTACATATACATTATATAATTATTAATTATTTTATTTTAAGAGCTATAATTCTATTTTCATTCTTAACTTAAATTTCTTACTTCCATTTTCAACATTCCTTTACTTTCATGTATTTCCTTTACTTCTTTTAATTTATGTTGTCTCATTTCCATATGTTTAATTTTGTAATGTCTTGAAATTAAAACATGCAAATTATTTACATCAATTAATTCCATTAATAATTATCATAAAAAACAAATTCAAAGGGTTAGTATATAATCTACAAAACCATGAGAGATGTGAGCTTACATGTAGAATGAAGGTTCAACTTACTATAATTTCAGATTCATTGTGTTATTCTAATCTCGTTGACCATGACCAACATTTTGGGGACGACTCTTTACCCAACCATAGGCTCAACCACACTAAGTCCTTCTACAATTATCCACCCCCATGCCCTCAATCAACTACCATAGCTAGTGAATCATCCTCTCCTAGAATTCTCCTCTAGAAAGAATAATGCCTCTCATCCCCCTTTCATCCATTAAATATAACAATATATTCCAAAAATGGAAAGGGAATCTTCATGTGCACAATCCATGTGTCATCATGCCAAATTCTAATTTTTATCTCAAGTTTCTTTTAACTCAACATTTTTCTTAATTTGTCTCTTGCTTATTTTATTTCTTTTTAATTTTTGTTAATTTTACTTATTCTTACTCTTTTTTTCAAGGCAACCATGGTTTGTGGTCACTGAGTGGATGTTATGTCCACGGGTAGTAATCTACACATATCCACCAAAGGCAGCCTAATATATCGGGCCTAACCCCAAAGGCATCGAGGAGATTTGACCTCATGACCTCCCAATAGCCAAGGTACTTAGCAACAAGAGCTCAACCAATTGAGCTATCCCTTAGGGCTAATTTTACTTATTCTTACTATTTGTATAGTGTATTTTTATTTATTTATTCAGAACTTCACTTTATTATTAATTATTTTATTTATTTACTCTTATTATCTTCTCTCTATTAGTTATTATTTTATTTATTTGCTATTATTATATTATATTTATTACTTATTATTTTATTTATTTATTATTAATATTTTCACTTTTTATTGTTTATTGTTCCATTTATTTTATTATCATCATCATTATTATTCATTGATTTATTAATACATGGCATTGCAAATTTCTACACAAATTACTTTATGTTCATTACCTTTATTCATTTCCCATGCTTAGTATCTCAACTCATCCTATGACTGTGAGGTGATCATTCCTTAACATCACTCACTAATTGGATATCCTTATGACCATTTTTTCTTCCTTTCTATCAAAATGGAAAACACTCTCCTCGCCCTCCATTGAATTTGGGTAAACAGAATGCAAAGCCATCAATAATGGATAATAAGGAAACATAGGTAAAGAAATTACAATTGAGCATTCTTCATGTTAGAATAATTTAATTTATCTCAATTTCCTTTAATTCCCTCCCATGATCACTATCTCAACATATCCTTGACTTTGAGGTTATCATTCCTTGACATCATTGGCTAATTGGTTACTGTTATGACAATTGTCTTCTTCCTCTCTAACAATGTGGAAAAAAATATCTTCACCCTTGTTCTTAGTGCCATTGAATTAGGGTAAACATAGTGTAGAAAAATTAGTAGTGCAGGATAAGGAAATAGAGATAAAGAGGCTAAGATTGGGAGTCCTTCTAGTTTTTAGAATAGTTCATGTATTCCTAGAATTAGCCCGCATCACTTTTAGTAGATAGTTTTATTGTTATAGTTTCAACATATAGTGCACAATACCTCGTAAGTTTGCATGAACACCAGGTTGACATTTAAAGTTAAGCCATGGAGTTCAACATTTTTTTTACAATTCATGGGCCCATCAACTTCACTTGTTCCTAAGTGGTGTGTGTGTGAAAAGTTTGGGGATAGATTGATTTTGCATATCACTGCACTATCTTAAGTTGCTTGGTGCTTTATATTGAGCATATTGATGTTTTCATTACCATTAACTTTGCATTGATTCTTGATGTTAGTGGGTGCCTTCTCCATGTCATGCCTTACTAAGGATCTATTTGAAGTGTATTGATGGTTTCCTACATTGCTCTACTCAGTAGCTTATCTTTGACAACATCAAATGTTGAAGCTATGTTTGCAACCTATCTAGGATGTTTGAAGCATTCATTAAGGGGGAATGTAATGTAATTCCATATTTGTTTAAATGCATTCATTACATCTCATTATCTAATGATTCTCTAATTCCCAAGTTTACCATTGTATAGCCTATCATTATGGTGATTGTGAGAACATCATTTTGAGGCATTTGTACACATAATGAGAATTAACTTGTGATATCTCAAATATATCACATTATTGGCCCATTATTATTATGTAATGCAACTCTTTCCATAGCTTAGGTGCTTACTCCTCTAGTCAACATTACAATGGAATGTTAAAGTGTCCTTTAATTCGTCTGGTGGTTTAGTGTATTTTTTGTTGGTTTTAACCCTATACATTTAGTTGTTGCAAATAAACTCAATACAAATAGAAAAGATGCAATGAAACACACACATTAACACAAAGATTTAGCCTGGAAATCCAAAATAGGGAAAACTAGAAAGACTTCTTAGTTTACTCTCTCTTTACAGTGTTACAATACAATATGCATATTCAATGGAATCCATAAACTAAAATTTCCATAGTTCGTTTACTAAAATTTCAAAACCATGGGTTGAACCACCCTACACCACAAAAACACTAAAACAAAACCATGTACTGAAAATTGGCAAAAATGGAAGCAAAGAATTACCCCCCAAAAAATTCAAGGGTGCTACTACGACCCTCCTTCTTGTGTCGAATGCAAGGAATCATGTGTGGGTATATTTGTGCAAAGAATATAACACATACCAAACATTCTCCCACTTTTTTTTTTTTGCATATAGGGGGGCGTAAGAGTACATGATCAACAATCCAAGGCATTAATGACCCTTGTTTCTTTGCACCAAAATAAATTCTTAGTAAGCATATCTTTTGTTAATGAATCTGCAATTTTCTTCTTACTGTATAAATTTGCCAATAGCACATTATTGTCTTCAATCATATCTCTCACAAAGTGATTCTAAAAATCAATATGCTTTGCCTTGCAATCATAATTTGGGTTTTTTGCCCATAATATTACACTCTAATTGTCACAATCTATCCTTATAGTTTTTTATACAAACCAAATTCATTAACAAAATCTCTTTAACCATATTGTTTCCCTTCTTGCATGAGTGGTTGCCATGTATTCAAATTCTATAATTAAGACTAGCACTACAGATTGTTTTTTTCTCATCCAATTGATTTCTCCTCCAAATAGGTTTAACACATACCCACTAGTAGATATTCTATGATCCAAATCCACAACCCCATATACATCAACAAAACCATGTATGTCTAATCCTGATCTTCCTTGGTAGCATAATACATAACTATTAATACCACGCAAATACCTAGAAAACCTCTTTATTATTGTCTAATGATCCTTTCTTGGTTTTGACATATACCTACTCAATACTCCCATTGCATATGCGATGTATATTCTAGTGCATACCATTTCATACATAACAATGTCAACCACACTAGTATATAGAATATGGACATGTCTTCTTCCTCTTTCCCTGTCTTAGGACACTAATTTGCATATAAATTTACACCTACATGAATAAGCACCTTTATTTACTTACATTCCTACATATTAAATCTCTACAATATTGTCTTGACAACCATAGTTTTCTATTAGCCTTAGTAATATCATTTGATTTCCATGCCAAAAATGAAATTTATAGCACCAAGATCCTTTGTGTGAAATTTAGAGGATAATTGCATTTTCAAATATTGGTTGCTCTCCTTCTTGTTTCCAAATAGTAATATATCATCCACTTACAACACCAAATAAATAAGGCGACCACCAACTAATTTGAAATACACATAGTGATACACTTTTCTCCTTGTGAAGCCAAATCCTAATTTATCAATATCAATTTTTTTATACCACATCCTTAGTGATTTCTTTAACTCATATGGGGATTTTTTCAACCTACGTACTAGCTCTTTCTTTCCCTTCAATGCAAATATTATTTTCCACTTCATGCATATTTCTTCCTCTAGAACCCCATGTAGGAATGTTGTTTGTATATCCATCTATTCTACTTCAAAATAAAAAGAAAAAACGGTGGATAAAAGAAATCTAATAGAATTTACCTTGGCAATAGAAGAAGAAATCTCACTAAAGACAATTCCTCTACTTCATAATAACCTTCTGCTACTAACTGAGCTTTGTATTTCTCTAGTACTCCTTTTACATTAAGATTCTTCTTAAACACCCATTTTATACCAATGGAATTTCTTCTAGTCAGAAACTCCACTAGATCCCAAGATGCATTATTGTCCAATGTTGCCATTTCTTCAACCATGGGCCTTTTCTAGAGTTTTATATTCTATAAATCCATTACCTCCCTAATAGTTTTGGGATCATCATCAATAATAAATAAGGTAAATTTTGAATATAAACTTGGTGGAGTATACCTTTCTAGTTGCCTTCTTTCTCTTACCAATCTCATCAATACCATAGTATGTCATTCATCTCCTTCTAGTTCATGTTTTTTTATAGAGTCTAATTTGTCATCCTCCAATTCAAACTTTATATTTTCTTGTTCTTTCTCCCATGGTAGGACTTCCTATTTGATAACATATTTTATTTCTCAAAATACCACATCTTAAATATACACAACTTTCTTATTATCTAGGTTCCAAAGCTTATAACATTTCAAACCATCTTTATATCTAATAAAGATACACTTTTCAGCGTTATTATCTATCTTATTCATATTTTCCGTTGAAACAAGTACATAAGCATCACATCCAAATACCCTAAGATGTTTAATAGATGGTTTCTTAGCAATCCTTACCTCATCTGGAGTCTTTTCACCCAATGATGATGATGATGATTGATTTAATATGTAACATGAAATATCCACCACCTCTACCAAAAATTCTTGTCCTAATTCAACACCACTAAGAATGCTTCATGATTTTTCCATCTACTTCTCATTCATCCTTTATACAACTCCCTTTTTTTGAGGTGTGCATGGAATAAACTATTGTATTTCTATACAACACTTCTTATAGAATTCCTTGAATTCATTCCCACAAAAATTTCCACCATTATTTGTCCTTAACACCTTAATTTTATTCTCTATTTGACTTCCACGAGGTCCTTAAACTTTTTAAATTTGTTAAAGACTTCATATTTCTTTGCAAGGAAATAAGTCTATTTATTCCTTAAGAATTCATTTATAAATTATGCATAGCACACATATTTACTTAGTGATGTAACCAACATAGGTCCAAACACATCATTGTGCACCAACTATAATACTGCCCTTGCCCTCATAGCACTATAGGAGAAACTTACTCAACTATCCTTCCCATATAAGCAATGTTCACATAAATCAAAATCCAAAGATCAATTAGATGTATCTTTGCCATGTAGTACTAAAAGTATTTTCTCTCTAATATGTCCCAACCTTTACTGCCACAACATAGTCTTCTCTCCGGAGACTACAAGAGCTTTTTGTTTTAATCTACTCTTAAGAATAATGGAACTATTGCGCCAGGGAAAATTTTAAGAAACCTCCTAAATTTATATGTATAATAAATGGGTGAATCCCCATGATACATAGGAAAAATGGAAGGCAGTTTTATCAATAATATAATATGTATATATAATTTTTTTGGCGAATCTCTCACCAAATTATATTATCTTGTAAAATCATGGTGAATATTTCACTGAATTATAAAATCTTGTAAGATCTTGGTGAATCTTTCACTGAATAATAAAGGCTTTGTAAAGGGCTAACAAAGTTCATGCTTAGTATTTCTTGTGATGGCTTCAAGCCTTGTTAAGCAATCCATCAAGAACCAAAACAAGTATATTCCTTATAAGTATATCCCTTATATGGAATATAAATACTTTTCTCATGGAAAGTAAATTAGGTTTAGTGCATGTGGTAGGGAGAAATCCTACATGTCACAACATGTTGAACTCATAATGAGTATTCCTTGTAATAGCTATGAGCCTTGTTGTGTAAGCAATCCCTCAAGGACTAAAATATGTATATTCCTCATGTGGAATATAAATATATTTCTCATGTAATGGAATATAAATATATTTCTCATTTATTGGAATATAAATATATGAGCGAGGAGTGGGAAATGAGCCACAAGAAGTCCTTAGAAAATTGACAGGAAGAAGATAAGTGAAAAAATAAAAAAAGGCAAAAAATGCAAAAATGGAGAAGAAATACAAGGGAAAAATGGTAAAACAACAAATTCAAAATCCATGGGAGGAACAATTATTAGAGATAGGAGGGAATATGTTCCCTCAAAAGAAGATAAGTGAAAAAAATAAAAAAGGCAAAAAATGCAAAAATGGAGAAGAATTACAAGGGCAAAATGGTGAAACAACAAACTCACAATCCATGGGAGGAAGGGAATATGTTCCCTCAGAAGAAGATAAGTGAAAAAAAAAAAAAAATGGAGAAGAATTACAAGGTCAAAATGGTGAAACAACAAATTCACAATCCATGGGAGCAACAATGATTAGAGATAGTGAGGGAAGATGTTCCCTCAGCCTAGGGGTAACAAAGGCAAACATTCGAACTCTCATTTATGCAAGTGTAGTTAAATAAACATTAAGGTCAATGCCAGTCATGAGAGGGAGGAAATTTGTGAAAGAAATGCGAGAACAAGATTTTAAATGGAATAAAGCATTGGGATTACAATCCTTGCTTGTCGAGTTTGGGTACTTACTTTGAAGCCTATTGAAAAATTAAGTATGACCAATCTATGTATCTTGTTGTCTAATTAGTTTTTAAAATAGTTTCCAAGTAGCTATGTTAGAGAATGGAATTTGTGAAAAAATGTTTTCATCATCTTGCCTATCTTGAGATGGAGATGGATGGATATGAGTGTTGGAGATAGAATTCTCCCATTTTTTTGTTGTAACAAGTTGTATAGGTATAGCTACAACCCCTTACTTTTAGTTCAAACAATATCAATTGGTGTGAGAAAAGATGTTTGAGGTTTTCACCTTTCCTTTTTTTATCCCTATCGATGTTTAATTGATCTAAGGATAAGATGGATTTATGTTAGTTTATAACTGCTTAAAAATTAATTATAGAAATTGAAATAAATATGATGTCATTTCATTTTTATTTTATGTAGAAGTATTTAAATAAATAATACATCAGGTCTTTTTTTGTTCATTTTGTTGTATTTGTGAGACACCCACACATGGGGATATCCCCCGCCCTGGGCTATCAAGCACCCTGCTTTTGTTGGCACACAGAATAAATATGGCTTGAGAAAAGTTTTGTTCTTACCCATTTTGAACTTCGAGGTAGGTTATAATTAATAAACAAACATTCAAGCTCTTCTAGTTGATTATTTGTCTTTCATCAACATATATGCTTGTTATAACACCATTTGGTTACTTTTAAGCAATCATAAAGACTCTGATTGATTGCTATGTGAAATGAACTCTCCAAAGGTCAATGGTAGGAATATTATTGTAGGCTATCCATACCCTTCAACGATTTAAATCTTTTAAGCTCAACATAAACTTTTGATATGTTTCATTCATCTGATCTTTTTCTCCCAATATTCCATCCCTCCACTTGACATACTTCAATGGTATCCTTTGTGTTGTTATATAGTTAGGTGTTTGTGCTTCAACCTAGATAGCTAATTCTGTATTTTAAGGATATGTCTTCTTTTCAGTTACATCTTTATTGTGCTCTTAATGTATTTTAGAATCCTCAATTGCCTCCTTTGTAGAATTTTATAGGTGTTTGTTTTTCAACCTGGATAGCTACTTTTGTGTTTGAAAGATATGCCTCCTTTCCGGATACATTTTTATTGTGCTCTTAATTTATTCCATAATCTTAACGACACTTCCCTCTTTCCTTTCTAACAAAGAATTATTTTAATTCAGATTATTGATTGTAGTTAGTGCTAATATCATATTAACATCTACATGGATTTAGAATTTTCTTACACTTGATCTTGAATTTATATCTGTTGTAACAAGTATAAAGATGTAAGTATCTCTTTATTTCTCTCTTTTACCAAATTAATCTATTTTACTTTTGTGTACTTGCGGTCATCCAGAACTCATGGATAGCGCTGGAAAAACATTGATAGAGCACAAGTGAGAAGTCTTGTGCCATAAATATTATTTTTGCATAGTTGATCATCTTGGTCATGCATATTATTTCAGATAGACTCAAGACTTTATTAAGAAAGATGACACTATAAAATGATCCTATTGCGTAGGTCCTTGTTTGATGCATCCCAAATTCATTGCATTTTTTAGGTAGGTGAGTTAAAGTGGAACACCTTTGCAACTTAGAGCCTAGAAATTCTGAATTTTATGAACTTCTGTCAAGCATTCATGTTGCATATGGAAGGTGGGATAATGCAGAAAAAGTGAGAACAGTTAAAATAACTTTTATTTCAAATGACATTGAGTTGTAGTTTGGTGGAGTTAAATGATGGGGTATACAAAGTCATTATGGGAGTTAAATTAACACCTTCGATTTGAGGAATTTTATGAAACATTTTCCAATATTGGTTGGGCATATATGGGGGTGGTAGGTAATGTTTGTAAAACAATATTTACAGTACAGACCAAGAAGAGGTTAAGGAATACATGCTCAGCAGTAATTTCTAATTTAAGAAGACAAAAACTGGAATGCCTATTTTATTTTGAAAAAACTTGCATTTATGTAGTGACACCCATAGTGGCAAGTTAATCTTCAAAATTTTCACTTGAGAAATTATAGCAAATAATAATGGAAAACAAAAACAACCATATTTGTTATGTAGCAACTTAGTTTGAGCAAGGAGAAATTAATTGTCTAAGACTTCCAATTGTTGGCAACGATGTTAGCCAAATTGATGTAGGAGCATGAGGCTTGGAGACAAAAGGGTTCGTATTTATTCCAAAAATCCAAAAAAAAATTTACAAGCAAAGGAGTGGGATCCTTTAGTTGTTACTTTACAAAGTTTTCTAGATAGGATTTGAGCTAGAATATAGGGATTTTAATGATTTTGTAATTAATTCAAGTAGTTTAGACTTAGTTGAGGTTCTCGAGGAGAATATCATGCAAAGAGTTATTATCTAGGGTTAGACAGATTCAATCCATTGATTGAGGATCTGATTGTTTGTATGTACTGGTATTTATGTAAGTTTTGAATTATTGAAATAGGATTTGGTTGGATTTGGCTACGAAGAATTAGACTATAAAAATTGAAATATCTTTGTGTCTCTGTGTATTCTGCACATGAATGGTGAAATCCCGGGGGTTCAAATTTCCTTTGAAATATCTCTGAGTGTGTTGTTTTCTAGTTCGAGCCTTTTGAATTAGAGTTTTTGTAAAATATGTGTTATCACGCTTAAAACCTTCATTTCCTATGTTTTTAAATAATTTGGCTATGTTTTAAGACCTAAGAGAATATAACTTAGAGACAGTTTAAAGCAATGGAAGCCCTAAAACTTGGCGGAACGGAGAAAACATAACCATTTCGCGCTAAACCCAGGAGAAGAGCAGAGATGTTGAAGTCTAGGTTGATAATAGCCATTTTCCCTAAAGTGACGAGATCCGACGGATATCGCATCAAAAAGTATATGACCTTTAATCTAGATTTCAGACCTGAGAAATTAAAAAATGCAGTTTTTTTTCTTTCAGTTCCGTGGGGAAAATAGAGATAAGTGGAAAAGGCGGACGCGATAGGTTTATGTGTCGGATTCATAATTCCTTTTGATTCCGTGGGAAAAGTGAATATTTGGCATAATTTGGGTACTTTTAACGGTTTCAGCTATTTTCTGCAGAATAACTAAAATTAGAGGTCGACAACAGATTTTCCAAAGGAAACCATTGAAGTAGTCCTGGCTGAACTGGAGGGGATTATTTCTGGTTTTGAATGATTATCCCTTACAGTTGCACCCATACCACCACAAATCAGCAACCCTCTTTGAATAACCCCATTCATTGTCATACCAAGCAACCACTTTCACCATATCATCTCCCATCACCATTGTGAGTGATGAATCCACAATTGAGGAGACATCTGAACACCTAAAATCTATTGACACTAGAGGCTCATCACACACTGCAAGGATTCCATTAAGCTCTTTATATGCACTTTCTCGGAACGATGCATTCACCTCCTCTGAAAATGTCTTCTTCTCCACCTAAACAACCAAGTCAACAATTGATACATTAGGTGTTGGCACTCTCAGAGCAATTCCATTCATTTTACCTTTCAGACTTCGGAGAACTAGTGCCACTACCTTTACTGCTCATGTTGATGTTGGGACAATGTTCAAGGTGCAACTCTGGTGCGCCTAAGATCTCTATGACTAGAATCAAGAAGTCTATGACCACTAGTATATGAATGAGTTGTTTTCATGGTGCCCTTGATGATTCCTGCACTAAACAAATTTAGGTGTACATTGGAAAGCATATTGAACAGGAACAAAGCAATGTCCTGAAATAGGAACTAAACAATGCCATTTTAAATCCAGATAAACTATGGTGATCGAGAGTAGTAAATGATAAGTTAGATTTCAACATGAAATAGGGGAAACAATGAATATATTGTTCGATCTATTTAATCAGATAAAACTAACCAAATTTATAGTCCAGAACTTTAACGAAAGGAACCAGGCAATTAGTAGTGTAGGAGGCATTGCTAATAATTTCTTCTTCGGGATTATATTTTTTCTTCATTCACACCACAAACATATATAGGAATATATCCCTTTCTAGGAGTTGTGATCAAAACCTTCTTTGCCCCAGCTTGGAGATGCTTACCTACACTTTCCCTATCAACAAACATGCCATTGCCTACTATGACCAAATCAATGCCATAGTCCCTACAAATACAATATGAAGCATTTCGTCATGAATTGAGAAGCATTAATTATCTTTATATAATAATCCTGGAAGGCTACCCAGTATTATACAGATTTAAAGAAAAGATTGTGACAATGGTTGATGTTGCCTCTGCTAGTAGTCTATTTGTTATAGGTTTTGGAGTTGTCTGAGCATATTTTCAGTGGAATTTATTCATAATTAATTAGGAATTTGTTGAAATTGTAAGTTTGAATTGTGATATTTCCAGAATTTGAGTGTTCTATGGGTTTTTCAGGTGTAGAATCCATTAATGCAAGCCAAAACACATTTTAAATAAAAAAATATCATAATTTGACAAAAATTTGTTTGACCAAGAAACTTCAAAACTTGAAATAGTTAAACAATACCCTTAAAATATGCTAATCAGCAAATTTGCAATGCACAGGCTTAGCAAATTTGCAATGCACATGCTTATATTTTATTAAATCAGGTCTTTCATTCTCTATTTTGATTTCTTTCGGTCTTCAATCATAGTTCACCTAAGCAACCAAAATACTATACATAGAAAATAAAGAATTTACCATTTCGATTAAAGTTAGTGCATTTTAGTAATCTAATTGAGACCCAAGGGAGCATGTTAAGTGTTGAACATGTAAATTTCATAATGCTCTAATTATTGATTTTTGAATGAACCGATAATTATCCCAAAGAATTTCAATATCTTCTAAACCCAACTGTAAACATTAGGAATCGGATCCAACACTTATGTGTAAGCAGATATGTGGCATTAACCTATAATCCTATACAAATGATTAGTTTCCTGTACTTACTTTCTTGGCAGATTTACAGGGTTCTGATCTGATACAACTTTGATGACCTTGCCATCTACATAAATGCCATCATTTCCTGCTACCTGCACATCTGTGTCAAAGGTTCCAAGAATAGAATCATATTTGAGCAAATGCAAGGCCTATTTAACACGTTTGGTTTCATTGATGACAACCGTATCCAAAGGGGAGTCCTTTCGACCATGCCAACATCGTATAAAATTGTGACCAATCCTTCTAAACCCATTGATCGCAACTCTTATCCTTGCCTCCACTACGCCCCTTTTTATGTCTAGATGATCCTTCCTTGAATGAAAGAACAAGGGCAAGAGGACAAAAAACTAGATTAGTTTGTTGTTTACCATGAAAGTTTGATACAGACATTTAATGTGATGAAACAACAGTTGCAAAGTGATATCCATATACACCAAGGACAATCATTAAACAAGTATTCTCTGCTTGCAATACTATAAAAAGCTCGAAGTGTCTAACCCCTGCATGGACTAGGGAATCAATCATATAAATACGTTAAATCAGCATACACCAATAGAATGATCAAAAGCCTCAATATTTGTTTGTTCAAATTTGCCTGAAATCTGATAGTAATTTGTTGGAATTACAAGTTTGATCGGTAAACTCAGCACATATTGAGTGCCCCCAGGTTTTTCAGGGCACTAAATCCATTCTTATTCTAAAAATGGACCTTAAATAACAAAAAAAAGCCACTTTTTGACCAAAAATTGTTTTGCTGAATTGTAAGCAAAAACTCCAAAACATAAAATAATTATAGTCTAGACAATCTATATTTCTACACATATGAGTATCATGAATAATTCTTAGTACAAAGTGTACCAACATAAGCGAGGTTGACAATCATATTATTAATAAACCTAGTGACATCTAAACCTCAATACAATGATCATGATACAATTTAACAATTAACCTTCATGCACAGAACTCTGATGAACCATGCAACAAACACACAAAAAAATGGACTTCAGTTAGGCCCCTATGACAATTCAGAGAGCAAACCGACCTCCATATAAACCAAAGCAACTACTACCAATCATTTTGTTAAGTCACACAATGACATGAAATCATTAGTACCATAGCAGAATGTGTTGATTTTTGTGTAGTGTCGGGAGGTATTCTTGCATGCCAAGAGGCCTCCAAAGTCAACCTAAAATATTTATGAAAGTAAAAATAAAATTTCAAATTTTTATTAGGCTTCATGTAGGCTCAAAAAAGACAAGTTGGCCCAACTCATGAAGGAATTTGTCCTTAGGGGTAAACGCACCCATTCGACTTGTATATATATACATGATGTGACATTTAATTTGATCACTCATCATCATCATCTCTATTCTATAAAATTCATACATGGGAGCAGATAGAGGATGAATTTGAATGAATTTTGGACTTGGATTATTGGCCCAAATTTCTAAACAATTTGGAATTGTAAACCTTTTTGAAGAATAATTTCTCCTTAGAAGAAGTGTTGTTGGGCTTTCTCTCAAGTTTGGGTTTCCCATGGAAAACTTGTTGTCTCTATTGTGCACAGATGTCTCTTTATGATCATTGTTTTTTCTATTCTATTTATTGTTGAAATATTCTATGTATAATTGCTTAATGATATTAGTGGCTTTAGATAAATTGTTTGAAGATCATTAGGTAGTAATTATCAGATCAAAATATTGGTTTCTATTATGTATCTTGTAGAAACTTTAACATGGAATCAAAGCTTTGTTGAGAGAGCGGCCACTAAAGTCAGCCTAAGAGACCAGGGAGAGGGACTTCATTTGTGGAGCAAGAGAGCCCTAGAAGGAGCCACATGCAACAATCTAGAAGAGGTCGAATTAAGGAACGAACAAGGAGATTTGTTCTGGAATAGCTAAGTCAAAGGTCTATCCAAATGAGTTAACCAAGGTCTGGTTAGGTCTGGAGCTGCATAAAGAAGGCCAAGGGCTACAAGCCTGGCCATAGGGTGGCAACTCTAGGAAGGTTCCGGAAGTCTAGAATAGGGGATCTAGGAAGGTAGATAAACTTGAATTAGGGAAACTGAAGGTTGGACAGAGCTAAAAGAAGGCATTTGTGAGGCTTATGTTGAGTCTTTTCAACCTAGTTGAGGGCTAATAGCCATAAGGTGTCTAGTCATAAGCAGAAGGGAAGTTGTTGGGTTGTGTTTGAAGTATAAACACATAGAGTGAGGAAGAGAAGGTGGCTTCAAGGCAGTTTAGGGCATCAAAAAGGGTACCAAAACTTGTTGGAGACTACTAAGAAGGTTGGTTGAGTTGGTTGTACAACAACTAGGAAAGTGATGCAAAGAAAAAGGCTACAACCTGAAGGGTTGAGGAAAGGAAGGTTGTCGGAGGTCAAAGGTAAACTTGCAAGCATATGTTAGGCCAAGTTCAAACAGGTTCGAGGCTGCAAAAGTAGACTAATCAACAATGAACAAAAGGGAAAACAACTAGGTGATAAGTGGTTGTTATGATCACAAATATGAGGAGTTTTTTATTTGTCTTGAAGTCTTTATACTTGTTGAAATTCCTAGGGCTTGTGGAATTAAAACTTAGAGCAAGACTTGTAGTGTTGGATGCAAGTGGAGTTTGTGAGATGCTTACTTGGTTTATCTCCTTGATAGCATGTGGAATAGCATGTGGAATGCAAGCAGGAGATCTAAGGGTGGACTTGGTGTTGATGCTAGCTTGTTGTTAAGCCTTTGGTGTGGCTAGATAACTTGATGAGTGGCTTGCTAAGCCTAATTTGTAGGATGAAGAAACCCTATCTCTTACAGATCATGCAAGAAAGGAAAGCAACATGCATTAGAAGCTAAATGTTAAGGACGAGGATGAGCATCCACTTTAGAAGAAGATATGAAATCCAAGCTTGATGATATTTCGGATGGACTTCATTTATTTATGCAAGGAGGCAAGGATCAAGAAGGAGTTGACAATTCCCTACAACCCTCAACAATTTATTTTTTTTAATCAAGAGATAAGTACTTCCTATCTTTCTCCCTTGAATATTATTATTATCTTTATTCCTTGGTTTACCTCTTGTCTTTGTAATTTTTTCTTGGTTATAATTGTTTCTTCCATGGCCTCTTGAATGAGGTTTATAGGTACATTGTGAAGGCTGCCAAGGAAATGATTATGGCAATAGATGGTAACATCTAGAAGAATAAAGAAAAGTTTGTGGCAAGAGGGTTCTCCCAATAAGAGGGAGTGTACCACAAGGATTTTTCTTGCTCCATTCTCCAATGGATAATTTCTTATATGACCTAAGGGCTCGAACATAAAATCAACAAAAGTGATTGGTGTTCGAGAGGGAGAAATTGTATAGACATCCAGGACTGTGCTAGATGGGCAGAAGAGCTTCTAGTACCGAGGGAGCAAATAGTCAAGAAGAGTGGAAGGAGCAACCTTCCAAAGAGGATGTCATGGATTAAGATTGTCAAGATGCTCAGAGACAGAAGGCATCTAAGAGCAATATGCCTTCTTTGAGGAGACAATGTCAAATAGCAAAAGGACTTACTTACATGACAGAGGGAGAAACAATGACAAAAAGAATTTCTTGCAGATAGAGGGAGAAACAGTGATAGGAGGATTTGCTTCTGTGACAGAGGGAGCAACCAAGACTACCACAGGAAGGCCTACTTCAGTGTCGGAGGGAGTTGGCCTCGAAGATTGAAATGAAGGATTATGGAAAGATACAATATTTCTTAGGATTGGAGATTCAGATTTGGTGGATCTCATGATGTATAAGCAATTGATTAGATTATTGATATAGCTGGTTAACACTAGGCTTGATATTTGCTTTGCAGTGAACACCCTAAGCCAATATATGGTCGAGTTGAGGTAGATACATTAGGTTGTCTAAAAGCATGGTGGAGGTACTTGCGTGATATAGTAGATATGGTTTGATATATGTCTCGGGTGGTGAAGTGAATTTGTAGGCATATATGGATTCAAATTGGGTTGGGCGTGTAGAGGACAAAAAGAGCACATCATGGTGCTACTTTAGCTTGGGATCAACTATGATACCTTGGTTCAGCCGGAAGTTGACTTCTGTTGCACCCACTACAAAAGAGATAGAGTATATCATCAGTTATGTCGCAAGTTGTGAAATAATATGACATCAAAAGCTTCTTGCCGGAATATTTGATTAGGTCACTTCATCTGAGACATGGTGCAAAAAGGAGCAGTGGTGTTGCAATACGCATACACAGATAAGAAGAT
This sequence comes from Pinus taeda, assembly GCA_000404065.3. Lineage (NCBI taxonomy): Eukaryota > Viridiplantae > Streptophyta > Pinopsida > Pinales > Pinaceae > Pinus > Pinus taeda. The sequence continues at coordinate 104,700 of APFE030895717.1, read as the reverse complement.
TTTAGACATTCTCAGCAAGCCTCTGTCTATAGTGAAGTTTGTACACTTCATAGACAAGCTTTGCATGATGCAGAAAGTTTCCCTTGTTGAGAGGGAGGGTTGATTTCTTTGTAGGATTAGGGTACGCCATCTCCTGAAGCCATAAAGGATGTTGGTTGGGTCATAAAGGATTGTCCAAGGGGGATGGATACATTCACCTGAGAAGGTAGAAGGACCTGGCTAGGTCATAAAGGAATTTGACTAGAAAGGTGAATGGCCCAAGGTAATGATACGAGAAATTTACAGGATTGGACAAAACTTCTCCTAAGAAGCCAAAACGACTTGGCTAGGTCATAAAGGACTTTGACTAGAGGAGATAGATGTAATTCACCTAAGAATACATAAAGGATTTTGGTTGAGGGTGAATGGCCAAGGGAAGATTCTCTGCTAAGAAACCAAAAGGGGACTTTGAACATAGGAGATTGATACTTTTGTTTGAGCCATAAAATATTTTGGCCAGAGGTAAAATGCCCTAGATATTCACATTTCCCACTCCAAGATGGAGTTATCTATAGACATACACCAACATAGCTAGCTCATGAACTTCTCTTATGCAAGAGAAATTTCATCTAAGGAAAAATCTATTGCAGCCAAGGAGAATATCAATCTCGCTAAGACAAAGTTTTTATTTTTATGTAGTGTCAAGAGGTATTCCCACATGCCTAGAGGCCTCCTAATTCCACCTATAATATTTATGAAAATACAAATAAAAATTTGATTTTTTATTGGGCTTCATGTAGGCTCAAAAATGACAAGTCGACCCAGCTCATAAAAGGACATGTCCCCTGGGGTAAATGCGCCCATTCGACCTGTATATATATATATATATATATATATATACATACATACATAATGTGATACTTCATTTGATTACTTATCATCATCATCTCTCTTCTATAACAACCACACCTGGGAGCAGATAGAGGACAAATTTGAGTGAATTTTGGACTTGGATTTTTGGCACATATTTCTAGACAATTTGGAATTGTAAACCTTGTTTTAGAATAATTTCTCCTAGAAGAAGAGTTGTTGGAATTTCTCCCAAGTTTGGGTTTCCCAGGGAAAACTTGTTGTCACTATCATGCATGGTTGTATCTTTATGATCTTTATTGTTTTCGTTGTATTTACTATTGAAATCTTCCGTGCATAATTGCTCATTGATATCAATGACATTAGATAAATTGTTTGAAGATCATTAAGTAGTAATTATCAAATAAGAAAATTGGTTTCTACTACGTATCTTGTAGAAAATTCAACGTAATGAAGAGAGGCATACACGACTTGTACATACTATAGACAACAATATTACATTCATTGTTCTTCCCACACTTGAAAGAGGCAGCTCAAAGTATAACTTTGATATAACATATATTTTTCCTAAATGTCTGGCTTAACATGAAAATACTACTTGTATTTATAATAAATCTATCTTCTACTTCAAATTTTCCCTCCACATACAACACATCAACAATAAGATAGGGATGAAATGACACCCAATTATATGTGTGATAGTTGGATGGTGAACTGTGATCTGAACTCTAAAGCACTAGGGGTAATTAACTTACAACATCATAATTGTATGCCAGGGTAAACATAATGAAATAAAGCAGGCTCTCCAAACAATAGTGTAGCAATCATAAAAAAAAGAGTAGGACTTACATATATAATCATGCAGCAATGTGATTACTATCACATAGGAAAAACAAGCTACTGAGCTCCTTACTAAAGGAAGACTGATTAAAGTAGTTTTCACAACAAGAAATTGCAAAAACTATAGAAAACCAGAAGATGTTGAATATAATCATGCAGAAATGTGACGACTATCACATAGGAAAAACAAACAACTGAGCTCCTTACTAAAGGAAGATTGATTAAAGCAGGTTTCACAGCAGGAAATTGCAAAAACTATAGAAAACTAGAAGATGTTGTGCATGTTTTTCCGAGACGGCTACTCACAAAGGGTGTTTGGGTATTGTCAAGTTTACAATGCGCTACCTTAGAGATACCTGGTGGGTGGTAATCTTCTTGGTGCCTGGTAATTAATCAGGATGGCCACTCTTCACTTTCTCTTGTGAAAAATATAAGTCTGAACCTTCAAAGACCTGCCTAAAAATTGGATATCTATACTGGAAAGAATATCAAGTTTTTACTCAATAGACTTGCAATGTAAAGATACAAGAGATCCAGGTGCCAAAGCACTTGCACTTGATCTTCTACCACGGAAAATATTAAGAACCATTAAGTAAGCCTATTATTAGCTTACTACCTTTTCATCTTGTCCATTGAATATTAGTTTATTCTCATCCAAGAGACAATATGGAAAAGTAATTAGCCAATAATTGACTTATTGAATGGTGCTTAATATTTTCCACGGTGGCACAGTTAAGCATGGGAGAGTGGATTTTGATGTAGTGAATTTCTTTTATGTAAAGGGATGAAATTTCATCCCCTACTAATCTACGCATTAGTTTCTCTCCCCATACACAAAAAAATAGGAACCAGTGGAAATATTTTCAAGAATCGTAAAGCAATTTGAGCTCTAGATCAAACACTGACATCCATATAAACCAAATTACAGCCATACTGTCAAGTGAGCTCAATATGAACAACCACCATGATCATAACAATCTGGAATCAACTGCATACACATATACATCAGTCTGACAACTTTACAATCTAAAGAAACATCAAGACAGGCCTGAATGGTTTTGATCCAGCAAAAACAGTCCCATAGATAACACTAAATAACATCAAAGCAAAGTGATTTCTAAAAAAATATATCAATGGTACAGAGACCATTTTTGGGGGAAATCCAAGGAATGTCTCCTCACATACATAGATGTTATTTCTTGTAAATCCCCGACGACATTGGCAAAAACCAGTTCAACTAACCCCAACTAAACCATGCATGTAAATGTGATAAAAGGATGGAAATATGGCATCCACACAGAGAAAAAATATCTCTACACTCACAACTATCACAATTATACAACAAAACAATATCAAAAGACACCAAAGTGGACATTGTGGAAGAGAATTACTAAGACAATCAATAGTGTGATCACCTACACCTACAGTAGTGTGATGTCCAATCATGGAGAAAAAATCCACTGTGGGAAGCTCCTAATTTTCTATAGCTTTCTTTACTATCACAATTCCACTTTGCCATTATCAGGCAAAGAAATCCACTAATTAGACCAAAAACGGTGGTGGTGACTCACAATCATATATGGGATATTATCAAAAGTGTGAACATATCCTCACCGCATTAGTTTGGAATGCAACTAGTGAAAACAATTCCTCATTGTATTTCCTTAGGCAAGGGAAGCCACTGGAGCTCTTGAGACCGAAGTATTTGGAGAATCCCTTCCCTGAAGCCTGCCCATTAACAATAGCATGTGACACATAAATTACAACTTCAACCCCAAATCCAAATGCAACTACCAAATAGAAACAAATATACTTGTTTGAACTAAATAATAATCAAACTAGCTACAATAAGCTCAGTACCACCATCTAATACTTCATGTAGTAAAAACCCATCTAAATTAATGAATTGCCAAGTAATATTCACTCATCATTCTTTCATTTGGTTAAGCAATTTTGCATTAGCACACAGAATTCTAATGGTGCATTAGCATTATGGAAACTGCAATTAAATAAAACAACATTGTATCTTAGAAAAACCAGCATGAACAACTTATTAGCTAGCAGAGAATAATGCAAGAATAGGCAAACATCCATATTGTGTCATCTTGTAATTTTGAATGATATGGATGGTGAGTGGCATGGGAAGTAGAGTATACCTACAAAGATACATGAGAGCCACTGCAGTTGGCCACAAGAACCATGGAGAGTGTAGTTGAGGCCATACTCCCTCAGCTACAATATTCCTATGCACTTGTTGGTGGAAAGCTTGAGATGGACTAAATTAGTAAGCTTATCAAGCCTAGAGGTATACACCTAGAGAGTTTGTTGTTGTATACATGCAGTGTCTTTAGGTTTGTCAAATCTCCAATCCCATTGGGGATGCTTCCATTTGGCTCATTCACTGAGAGATTCAAATTCAAAGACTCTCAAGATTTTTGATATTGTCTGGAATTGGTCCATATAAATTTTTCTTACGTAGAAATAAATTTATCATCTTTGAAAATGCCATCAACATGTTGGGGATCCTTCCAGATAAATGATTATGTAAGAGGTCACCAAAGCAAGCAACCCCAGCCAACCCACCAGCCAGCTAGCCAGCAAGCAAGAGACGCCCACTAGAAGCTGGTAGGGTAAGTGACTCCTATAACATCACTATATCCCATATGAAACATCGTCTTATACCCTTCCAAAAATGTAGACTGAGAATAACTCTTATTCCCAATCCTTGAGGTTATAGATTCCTAAGAAGTTACATCCTCACCAGGAACCTGGTGAGGGGTTCTCTCAGACCATCATCTAGTAGCCCATCATGTTTCTTAAGTTCTGGCTATTTATAATCCATCCGAAAGTTCCTTCCTTCCACACAACTAAAAATATCCTCCATTGAAAGCCCTTAGCAATGTACCCAAGTACGATGCTTCTTTCAACAAGTGTCTAGTTGAATGCCCATGCTCTCTCTATTGAATGTCTCCAACTCCTTCTTCTGTGTCCCTTGGCTCTGCAGATTGAAAGAAAGCTTCTAAAGAGACAAATACAAATAAAGAAGATAAGGGGTATATTTAGAAAATAAGGTTGGGAAAAGAAGCCATACTTCAAGACACTCATACCTTAGTGCCCATATGAGAGGGGATTTCAGGAAGACATCACTGCTTGAATGAATGAAAGGAAGGCACACCTTAATGATAAGATCTACTACCTTATTGGTGCCTTAAATTTCTCCCTGTAAGATTCTTCTACTAATGCAAGAAGTGTACCATATCTATTATATTCCCTTAGACTCTAGAATTTCTCTTACTAAACTGCAATTTTTCATCCACGTGTACTACAATATTGACAAGTTCCCGAGTTCCAGTGGGATTACCCCTTGATCCAAAGGGTTGTAGGCCAGCGTTAAGTTTTTCAACAAAGAGAGATTTCTAGGGAAGGAGAGAACAATACGATTCAACGGGTTAGTACCATTTAGCAGGTTAGAGTGCAATAACAATATCTCAAGCTTAGGAAATTGTCTGAATCTAGGAATGTCCCCAGAGAAATCATTGGCTAAGAGGTCCAGTTTTACTAGCTCCTCAATTTTATATATCTCATTCGGCAAGAATCCAGCGAACCTGGTGCCAATGAGGTCCATTGGCTATAAGAGACCTTAGATGCTGGTCAAATGCAGGGAAGAGTCCACCAAACCTGGTGCCAATGAGGGCTAGAGACTATAAGATACCTTAGAAGTTGGTCAAATGCAATGCAAATTCAAAGAATCAAATTTCCAACCCCTGCACCCTAAAATCCAGGGAGAATACAAACTAGTTTTTTTTTTCCAAGGAATGGACAAAGGCCCTAACTAGTCCTATTACTGGAAATCGGGGTGATGCCAAGAAAATTCTACAACCAAATCAAGCAAAGCGGGCTTTGCAATGTTTATCTGCCCTATTTTTAATGGGCTAAAATATAATAATCATTTAGTTTTTAAATATATTTTTGGATAACTATTGAAAAGTGTGTAATTTTAAAAATTCGCTCTAAAATATGAAACCCCTAAAATTTTGCCCATGGGCTAAAATTCGCCCCTAAAATTTTCTATTTATTGCACCCATCACTAATAGTGTTTCCCAATAGTATACATATATTTCCATTACAAACTTCGCTTATAAATACCATTTCTCCATGAACCATCTCATAGGTGTCCTTTTCAAACATTGTTTTGATACCCACATCAATCATCTTTCTTATATAAATCAAATTTCTAGCCAATACTATGATGTATAGAACACTATGAAGTGTTCTAATCCTTCCATCCATGAGATTCAACTTGACTATTCCTCATCCTATGATTTAAGGTTTTGAGTCATCTCCTAGAAAAAACATCACCACCACCATGCCTTTCATATTCGCAAAACCACTTCCTCTAAAGAGTCATATAAAAATATTCTAAGTCTATTAGCCATGCCACATGATCTATATGTATTCTTGAAGAGGTCAATTACACATACCCTCCTTCATCTAAGAAGGTTTCTTCTTCTAAAGAAGGAGCATTATCATATCTTTTCCCTTTCCCAACACTTTTGGATCTACAGTGTTTCTTGTAATGCCCTTATTTTCCACATCTCCAACATATCTTTACAAATCTTACTAGAGATTTAGATCTTCCTCTAGATTTAGGTCTCCTATTTGGGGATTTATGTTTATTACTATTATGGGAGCATTCTCCTATAAGAAAGACATATGCATTCTAGATTTCCATGTTTTTTCATCACATATCCTCTCTTAAAAAAGATGAGACTATTTCATCAAAACTTAAATTAGTTGTATTTCTACCTATGAAAACAACTAGAATATCCCACGAGACTAGTAATGAAAACAACAAACCAATACACTTATTTTCATCTAAAATCTTAATATTAATTTTTAATAGTTGACTAACCAAAATATTGAAGGGAATTCAGATGCTTTATCACCAAATTTTTGTTGGAAAAAATGTCATTGATATCAAAGGGTGAATGTGCCAGAAATTGTTTCATGATTTTCATGCAAAAACAAAGTGAATTTGGATACATTGACCCTCCAGATTGGTAGCCCTTGTTACACCATTTCATTTGACAGGTGGCATGTATTGTGGGTCCTCTTGGTTGGAGAGATATTAATTTTTGAAATTTTATGACCCAAGGATAAGTTTAGTGCAAACATTTTCCCCAAAGGTTTATGATCTTATCACTCCATTGCTACCCCAATAGAGGGTCTAGGCTTCTATCATTGTTAATTAAATTTCCCTAAAACCATTATCAACGTCTATCTCAAATCATGTACTTAGAATAATACAAAAATTAAATTTGTAAAGGGCTAAAAGTATCCTCTTATAGGTTGGATCCAACAAAATTTGGTGCATCTTCATGGATTAGGTCAGCCCCATTAGGCCTCCCTTCATCCCTATATATTACCTCATTCCTAGAGCATCAAAACACCATGAAGTCAACATCTCTTACGAAAGTAGATTTTTGGAGGAATATTAAGTGAGCAGAAGAAAATAATATGGACATGAAGCATAATGACCAAGGCTGAGAATTCAATTTCTTCAAGAATATTTTGGTACACATTTTGTTGATCTGCATTTGAGGGATCCTTTTCTAAGGTTTTTCTTCGCATGTTCTAAGGTAGATCTAAGTTTTTTGAGGTATTTTTTGGGCTTTTCATGGACCCATCATGTGGTGGATCTCAACCTCCGAGGCATTCATCTAAGACCTTTTTTCACTCATATGAGGCTACCTTTTGTGGTTGGTCTAAATCCTTTTAAGACAAATATTTTTTAGATATGATTTCATCTCCTTTTTTTGGCTGAAGTATTCTCCCTAGAGCAGATTTGAGGCTCTCCTTATGTGGATAATTTAGGGCCTATCCAAAGTAATGTTCAGTTATGCCCGTAAGTCCTTTTCGGATTTGTCCTAGGAAAATTTTTTCCCTAGTTACAGAAGTCCCAAAGCCAAATTCAAATGAAATCTTGAGCCCATAATTTGTATTAATTCAAGCTTGTCTTAAGTTTATTGGAATCTATCTTGAAGAACACTTTGTGGAAATTCAAGTTACTGATTAAAGGAAATCAATGGCATCATTTTGGAGAAGTTGTTGAATTTCTCTCTGTAGAAAAATTTAATATCAAACTTGATGAAGGCTTTGAGTAGGCATTGAAGTCATTCTTGGATTCATTAGAGTCATTCTTAAGAAGGAATTGGATTCGTTATTAAGGAGGTATCGAAGTCATTCTTGAACAAACCTTGAAGACATTGCAAAGAAAATCAAAGACAGAGTAAGGGAACTTGTCTTGATGATCTGAGGTATGAATTTCATATTTGAAATATCTATAGATTGCATATGACAAGGGGTAGAATTGAAGTTGTTTGATTGCTGTTATAGTTGAGCCATTGTCCTTGGTACTAGAGCCCAAGAAGATTTTTTTTACATTTTATTCTATAGGGTGGCAAGGTGTTGCTAGGGAATGAAGTTGTATCTTCCTTCAGGAGTTTGTCACCTCCTTCCAAGTGATGTTGGTAAACTAAGGGTTGTAGCACCTTCCAGTAGTAGCTGGTAAATATCTTAGGATCATATCCCTTCCAATTGTAGTTGGTAAACAGGAAATTGTAACTTCCCTCGTAATATAAACATATTGTTCATATATATATATATTGTGTTAATTTGATGTGGTGTTTATTGGTTAATGGTTTTGATATTAAATTATAAGAAAAAGTGAAATGCTAATTCACCCCTCCTCTTAGTATTTCAAACAATCTCCATCCTTCACCCTCATGTTATACAATGTCTTCTAAAGGTACAATGTTTTCACTAGTGACTTAAACTGATTTAAAGCCCTTAAATAATTCCACAATTCCTTCATTGTAGCTTATACTAAATAATTTATTAATAATTTCTAAGAGACACAATTGCATTGTGATATTTACCTTCTAACCCAACTTGGTCCAGTCTTTGGTCAAAATGCCCATTGATGTAATACCTAGATTAATATCAATCCATTGATATTTGTTCACCAACAAATCTTTCGTGTTGAGATTCCACAACTCAATACTCTTCCCATTTAATTTCTCAATTTCTTTCTTTGAACTACTCACCATTTCCTTTCAACACAAGAATCGATGCCACAAATCTCCCACTATAATAATGTTTTCCATAGGCCTAAGACAAACGCCTTAGCCACAAAGGAACCCCCTAAAATCCAAACTACTATGGTGCCAAATTTTGGTTTTGATCCTATACAGTTAGTTGATACAAACAAATTCCTAACAAAAACAAAAAATAAACAATGGCTCGCACACACGTCACTAGTAGAAAATGATGAAATTAGTGACTAGGTGACTAAAAACGTTAGTCACTGCAATTATTTCAAGTGCATTACTACTAAATTTGAGCAATTTTAAGTGACCGAACTAAAAATGACTAACTTAAACGACTAATTTAGTCTAGGGATAAAATATATGACTAGATAATAAGTGGCTAATCTAAAAGTGACTAACTTAAATGACTAATTTAGTCTAGGATTAAAATATATGACTAGATAATAAGTGGAAAAATTAATAATGATTAACGTAACTGACTGTTATAGTCTAAGAATAAAAATATGACCAAATAACAAGTACAATAAGGATATGAATTAGTCATTTATGTTAGTAATTTTTTATTGTGTCACTCTAGAAATGGCAAATTACAATTTTGATACCGAAGTGTTACATTTCATTATAAGGGTCTCTGAATCCATCCGCAGTGTTCAAATTTAGAGACAAAGGGGTCCCTAAATCCATATACAATATTAAAATTATGATTACCCTTTTGTCTCTAAAGTTTAACACTACAGATAGATTTAAAGACCCCCTTCTTTGAATCCATCTGCAGTGTTAAATTTAGAGACAAAAGGGTCTATGAGTCCATCTGCAATGTTAAAATTTAGAGACCCTCATCTACAATGTTAAACATTCTAGAAATGGAAAATTGCAATTTTGATACTAAAGTGTTCCATTTCACTAAATTTTAATGTTATAGATGGATTCAAAGACCCCCTTGACCCCCTTAAAGGGGGTCGCTGAATCCATCTACAATGTTTAAAGTTAGATATTAGATGGATTCAATGACCCCCTCAAAGGGGCCTATGAAACCATCTATAATGCTAAAATTATAACAATTTTATACAATATTATTGAGTATAAGTTTACAATATATAATAGTTTTACACTCCTTTTGGAAGGATGAATAAGAAAGAGAGTTTGAAACTGATATTGAACAGTTTTAAGAGTTAATAGGAATTTGTTCCTCACATCTTAGAGAGACAACACACTATTTGTTGTGGGGTTTTTGTGGTGTTGTTACATACCATGGTTGATTATTGCATTAGATTCATCGAGGCAATATTTATTGTACTAATTTGAATTCAAAGTATGTTAATTAATTTAAAAATTATAAATTAATATAAATGTAGATTACTCAAAGCCATATTATTCTATAATAATTCTACAAAACATGTGCAAGGGGTTGCAATCTCAGAGCCAGTTTCCAATCTGCAACCTAGGTAAAAGTTGGATTATTCTCCCCTTATAACAAATAGAGGAAACTCAATTAGCAAATAGTTTAATTATTTAAATTTAAATATAAAAAATGTATGTGCTTATGTATTTTTAGTTGATAATAATTAGCATATTCTTATTTATATTCCCTCATTTAAACTATATAATGTAAAAGGAAAGATATTTCTAAATATTATGATCCCAAATATGAAGATGGACACTCAACCTAGTTTTTATTTTCAAACCAACAAGTAGCAATTGTGGAATACCATTTAGTTTGGAAATTATCCCATCCCAAGTCTTAATTTTATCTTTCCTTCTTATTTGTTTGTCCAAAGACATTATCCCACCAAAAAGATGCATGCCCTTTCAACTTTATGAATATATGCTTCACTCTCTTGGGGTCCTCAATTTCTCAAACTTGAGGGATTTCTCCATCTTCCCAATCTAATAAATCATCTAGTCTTATCTCCCATGGGGCCTCTACTTTTCACTCTTCATTACTCACATCCTGAATATCTATTGCAACCCCTCTTTTATTAGCTTCCTCCATGGAATCCATTCTAGTTAACATGAACCTCAACATCTAGGGATTTTATTTGTGGTTATGTTTCCCTCTACCCTATGCTTGTATTCCTAATTCCCTTATGTGATCTTTTGCAATTCTCCTTGTTATAGCTCCACCAAATAAATTCCCTTTGATAACATTGTTCTTCAATTCATATGTGGGCCTCAAACCTACTTTGATACCAAAATAATGCAACCTAAATTAGTATTTACATAGGCAACAATAATCATGGTTACAAATCCACTTCAAACATAACACGTGATAAAAAATTAAAATCACACACAAAATTTTATATCCTAAACAAAATAAAAGATGAATTTACTCTTAGAAAGACATGGAACCCATGTCAAGACCCCTTAATTCTTCTTTTTAGCTAAACTAATTTCTTGCACTCAACAATTCATTATAATTTACACTCCCAATAAATTTGAAAAATATATATATTTTACAACATTTTAAATTTCAACAAACTAATTTTAATCAACCAATAACTAAAACTTCAATAATTATAAAAATAAAAAATCTCTAATTTTATAATAGAATGAAAATATAAACATTTATATAAACTTATATTTATCTATCCTTTAATACCAATCAACCAACTTTTATAAAAAATAAATATGATCACAAACACTCATGCTATAAAAAAATTCCAGAACAAATTCAAATTTCCCTCAATAATCTACATCAATGAATTCATTTGATCTTAAGCATCTAAACCCTCAAAGACTTGGATAAACACGACCAGAATAATACAATGAAATCCTCATATTCTCATGTAAAATCCATCATTATTCCACAACGACCTTGGAAAAGATGACGAAGGCCATGAATAGCAATGGAAATGATTTGGATAAGGATCCGACCACTGGTTTTCCTCTGGTGATCACAATGAATGAAGAGTTATGGAAAGAAGGTGGTTTGGGATTCGACCACTGGTTTTCCTTTGGTGATCATGTTGAATTCCCTGAATGGTAGCAGAATCGACTAAGAAACCCTCTGTGGAATTGCCTTCATCTAGCATGTGGACGCTTAGAATCATCCATGGTTGTTCTCCTTCATTCCCTTGCTTATCTCCCCCGAGATGCCCAAAGGAGGCTTCAACCATGGTAGTTGATCCCCTGCCTCGGCTCATCCGAAAAGGCTATCAATATCACCCTCACCATGGATCTAGGGTTGTAGCTCCTCCATGTCCACACAACCAAGGCCGAAAAGGTGGTTGATATTGTCATAGTCTTGTTGCACATGTACTTGATGTTGAAATAGGGATTTTCCAGCTCCAGTTGGCTTGGATCTCTTAAGCCCTATTTCCAACGTACCCGTTGCCATGGTCTCGTGCTCCGGATCACCAACTGACCAGCTTCGGCCTACGCTCTTACCGCCAAGAGCTTGGATTGAGCTTGGCATCCAAGATTACAGTCCTCTATTAGGATTTCAAAGAGGTATGTGCTATTGAAACCTCTATTGTATTTCTTATAACACTTTCCTCTAAATAAATAATTTTGTAGGTCAACTCTCTAGTGGCATTTGAGAATTGATGAACCCAAAAAAACATTCTAGAACATTAATATTTTTTTGGCATTAAAATGTTGGATATGTGTGCATTCATGAAAATGCCTTAACAAACGCTATCTTTAAATAAAGACTTCCCAAGGGTAATTTGCAATGACCTTCCATGAATCTTTTCGAAGGATGAGCCCTAACAAAACATTTCAAGCCATGGAGCATTTCTTTGGCTTTGGAATGATGGATCTGGAAACATTGCACTCATAGGAATTATATTGTGACCAACTTCATCTCAATGTGTATAACATGTACATAATTCTTTTCCTATGCTTGGGGACATGAATAATGATAGAGGTGATTTTAAACTTCCCTTTATGTGAATGGAAAATTTGTGAGGGTGCAGATCTTCCCCCCGACCACCAAATAGATGGATACTTTTATTGATTTTCTTTTGACAAGTGACATTATATCGCTCCAATGTGCTGTGACAAAAGAAACACTACAGATTCTCAATCTTGAAACTTTGCAACACATAAATCCAAGTAATGGATCTAGCATATTTCAAACTATTTCTCTTTGACACTATTAGTTTATTACATTCTCTAGAACTATTGGGTGTGGAGCCTGATTATCTTCTGTATTCAAAGGTGTCGCCGCATTGGACTCCAATTCATAATGGGGCAGCAACATCGCTCGTAAAAGCTACAGGGGGGGTCCAGGGGGGGAAACTATTGTAAAATGTTGTAATTTTGTATTCAATATAGGTCATTCATTAGGCAGAGATGTGACAATAGAAGTTATTTTTAATTTAGGGTCTTTTAGAGAGGATATTGAGAGAAAAGAGGGAATTACAACAGATCTATTGTAGGTTTTATCTCTTTAGTTTGTTCGATAATATAAAAGGAAGGACTAGTTGTTTCTTCATGGAAGTAGCCCAAACTAGGTGAACCATGTATATTTGTGTCTCTCTTGTTTTATGTGTTTTATATGTTTATATTTTTGCAATATTTTATGTGTTTCATTGCTTTGTAATATATAATTTTCTAACAACTGGTATCAGAGAAGAAGGTCTATTTGGTTGATAAACTTGCAAGAGATAAGGGTTCTTGGTTCGAGTGGGAGTAATGGCAGAAGATGGTAGGTTTAGGTCAAAAAATTTAACGGCAAAAACTACCAGCTGTGGAAGATGCAGATGGAAGATTATCTGTATCAGAGAGATATGTACCAACCTTTAAGCAGAAAGGCAAAGAAGTCGACGAGTATGATAGACACGGAATGGGATTTTCTCAACAGAAAGGCACTTGGAACAATACGGTTGTGCCTAGCAACGTCGGTAGCATTTAATATTTCAAAGGAAATGAAAACAGAGGGTTTAGTGTCAACATTGGCCAAACTATATGAAAAACCCTCGGCCTCAAATAAGGTATTTCTTATGAAGCGTTTATTTAATATGAAAATGTCAGAAGGTGGATCTATTGCTGATCATTTAAATGAATTTAATACAGTTACTAGTCCTTTAAGTTCTGTAGGGGTAGCTTTTGATGATGAAGTTAGGGCTCTATTATTTCTGTTCTCATTGCCATAAAGTTGGAATGGTTTAGTTATGGCCATTAGTAACTCTGTCTCTAGATCTAGTACTTTAATGTTTGATGATGTTGTTAGTGCAATCCTTAGCGAGGAAATGCGACGAAAAAGCTTCGATGAGACATCAGGTAATGCTTTGACTGCAGAGGCTAGGGGAAGAAAAATGGAAAGAGGAAAGAGCCCTGGATATTGGAGTACATCAAGAAAAGGCAGATCCAAGTCCAAATCAAGGATAGTATGCTAGAAATACAGGAGGAAGGGACACCAGAAGAAAGACTGCAAGTCTCAGAAGGGAAAAGAAGGAGACGCGCAACAAGAAAATAATCATGAAGCGAATGTAACGGGTGATGTGTTGCAAGATGCTTTGATTCTTTATTTAGAAAATATTATTGATGCCTGGGTGGTAGATTCAGGGGCCTCATTCCATGCCACACTTGATAGGAAACATTTTCATGATTATGTTCAAGGAGATTTTGGACAAGCTTGATTGGGTGATGATAAACCCTGTAAAATCATTGGAATGGGTACAATTTTCATAAAACAACGGAATGGAAATAAATGGCTATTGAAGGAGGTAAGGCATGTTCCAGATCTGAAGAAAAAATATTATTTCAATAGGGCAGTTGGGAGGTGAAGCCTGTGTGACTACTTTTACAGATAAAACCTAGAAGGTCACTAAAGGATCCCTAGTAATAGAAAAAGGAGAAAAGGTTGGTACATTGTATTTATGCAATGATATTTCTAATTTTGTTAATGCTTTAACCTCTACAAGAGAAGATACAGCATTGTGGCATCATAGGCTCAGACACATGAGTGAGAAGGAGATGCATATTCTTCACTTAAGAAATTTATTGTCAGGTTTGAAGCATGTTGATTTAAAATTCTATGAGAATTGTTTTTATGGAAAACAAAAGAGAGTCAGATTCCTCATAGTTGGGAAAGAAAAGAAGATTGAAAAATTAGAGCTTGTGCATACAGATGTATGGGGACCTGCTTAGGTATCATCTCTTGGTGGCTCTCGTTATTATGTTACTTTTATTGATGATGCAACCAGAAAAACCTGGATTTATTGTATTCAAAATAAATCTGATGTATTTGATACTTTCAAGAAATGGAAAGCTTTGGTTGAAAATGAGACAGGAAAAAGGTTGAAGTGTCCTAGATTAGAGAATGGAGGTGAATATTACAACAAAGAGTTTGATAGGTACTATTCACAGAATGGAATTCGTAGAAAAAAAACAGTTCCAAGAACACCACAAGAAAATGGTGTGTCAGAAAGGATGAATAGGACAATCATGGAGCATGCAAGGTGCATGAGATTGCATGCAGGATTGGCTTTACAATTTTGGGCAGATGTTGTAGATATTGTTGTTTATCTAATAAACAGAGGGCCTTCAAGTTCCTTGGATGGTGGTATTCCAGAGGAAGCATGGACATGTAAAAAGGTAAACTACTCTTTTTTAAATACTTTTGGTTGTGAAGCCTTTGTCCACATTGATAAAGAAAATAGAACAAGGCTTGAGGCAAAATCAAAGAAATGTACCTTTATTGGATATGGTGTTAATGCTTTTGGTTATCGTTTTTATGATTATGAAAAACAAAAAATCATGAGGAGCATAAATGTCATATTCAATGAAAAGGTTTTGTATAAGGATCAACTACAGGAAAAGAAAACAGAGAATACATAGTGCATGACGAGATCACAGAAAAAGTGACGGTGCCTGAAAATCATAATGGTCAACAGCGAGAACAACAACCACAACAACAAAAAGCACCTCAAACACCTGAAGGTGGTGTTAGAAGATCTACCAGGATAAGTAGACCCCCTGAACGATGCTTTCCTTCATTATATTATGTATTGTTGACTGATTCTGGTGAACCAGAATGTTATGAAGAATCAGTGCAGGTAGAAACCGAGAAGAAGTGGGAGCACACCATGAAAGAAGAGATGGACTTCTTAGCACATAACCAGGCTTGGGACTTAGTTAGGTTGCCTACAGGTAAAACAACATTGCATAATAAATGGGTTTACAAGTTAAAGGAAGAAGATGGAGGTAGAAAAAGGTATAAAGCTAGACTTGTGGTGAAAGGGTTTGCATAGAAAAAGGATATATACTTTGATGAGATATTTCCTCCTATTGTTAAAATGACTTCAATCAGAACTATTTTAAGTCTAGTAGTAGCTGAAGATTTGCATCTTAAGCAGTTAGATGTAAAGAAAACCATTCTCCATGGGGATTTGGAGGAAGAGATATATATGCAGTAGCCACAAGGATATGAGGTAAAAGGGAAGGAGAAACTAGTGTGCAGGTTGAAGAAGAGCTTGTATGGCTTAAAACAGGCTCCAAGGCAGTGGTATCTAAAATTTGACAAGTTTATGTCTGAACAAGGTTATACTAGATGTCACTCTGATCATTGTGTTTATCTGAAAAAGCAAAATGATGGCAGCTATATATATTGTTATTGTATGTAGATGACATGCTTGTTGCAGGGTCTAACATGCAAGAAATAAATGTGCTCAAAAGAAAATTGGCAAATTCATTTGCAATGAAGGATTTGGGAGCTGCAAAACAAATCCTTGGTATGAGAATACTAGAGACAGGAAAAATCGTAAGTTGACATTGTCTCAAATGAGTACATATAAAAGGTGTTGAAAAGGTTTAATATGCAGAATGCAAAACTAGTTAGTACACCTTTTGCTAGCCATTTCAAATTAGTAAGGAAGTGTCCCAAAGACCCAAGAAGACATGGATTATATGTCTAAAGTTCCATATGCATCCGCAGTTGGAAGCTTAATGTATGCAATGGTTTGCACAAGGCCTGATATTGCACATGCAGTGGGAGCTGTAAGTAGGTACATGAATAATCCAGGAAAGGAACAATGGATGGCAGTGAACTGGATTCTCAGATATTTGAAAGGTACCACAAATCAAGCATTATGCTTTGGTGGTTCAAACATTGCTCTACAGGGATATGTTGATGCAGATATGGCGGGTGATAGAGATAACAAGAGGAGCACAATAGGGTATGTGTTTACTGTAGGTGGAACAACTATCAATTGGGTCTCAAAACTGCAACGTATTGTTGCATTCTCAATAACAGAAGCAGAGTATGTTGCTGCTACAGAGGCTAGTAAAGAAATGGTTTGGTTACAAAGGTTTTTGGATGAATTGGGTAAGAAGCAAGAGTTGGGCAATTTATACAGTGATAGCCAAAGTGTCAAACATCTTGCAAAGAAATCTGCATTTCATTCCGATACTAAACATATACAGCTCAAGTACCATTTCATACGGTCAGTGTTGGAAGATGGACAGTTGAAGCTGGAAAAGATACACACTAACCAGAATCCTGCAGATATGTTAACAAAAGTTGTAACCAAGGAGAAAATGAGAATTTTCTCAGTTTCAATTGGCCTTCAGGTATGATGAAGAAGATGAGAAACAACCAAGTCCAAAGTGGAGTCATTGTCCAGCAAATGAAGCAATGGTGGAGTTTCTATAATCAGTCTCCAATTGGGAGATTGTTGGATGTGGAGATTGATTATATTCTGTATTCAAAGGTATTTCCGCATTGGACCCCATTTCATAATGGGGCGACAACGCCGCCCATAAAACATTCGTTGCACGGGGGGTCTAAGGGGGTCGACTGTTGTAAAATTTTGTAATTTCGTAGTCAATCTGGGCCATTCATTAGGCAGAGATTTGACAGTAGAAATTATGTTTAATTTAGGGTTTTTTTCCCTAGAAGGCAACCCCTCGCTATATATGAGGGAATTTTATTGCATTTATGTAGATCTATATTCTGAGTGAGGAAGAGAGAGGAGATTGAGAGTGAAGAGGGAATTATAGAGGATTTGTTGTAGGTTGTATCTCTTCAGTTTGTTGGATAATATAAAAGGAAGGACTGGTTGTTTCTCCCTGGACATAGCCCAAACTGGGTGAACCATGTATATCTGTGTATTCTTATTTTATGTGTTTTCTGTGTTTATATTTCTGCAATATTTTATGTGTTCCTTTTCTTTGTAACATATAATTTTCTAACAATAACATAGTATTCAAAAACCAGAAACGGTGACTGGACTATTCTACCTATCAAATTGGGTTTCAAACCAGAACCGTCAAACCAGGACTGGTTAGATCTTGTTAATTTTAGGTTAACATGTTCTTTTCTTAGGAAAATTACTTCAGAGATCCATATTAGTGCAATTTTCCATTAGCCATCATATAATACATCATTATAATGACAATAACTGAAGGAAGAACATAGATGAAAGATGCAAAATACAAGCCAAGAAAATAGTACACAAGGATATGGCACAAGCTAGGGAAAACCCTTGATCAATACTTCATCTTATTAATAATATCAAATGTTGAATAGAGAGATAAAGTACAATAATTTAAAGTCAAAATGACTTGCTAATTTGAAGATCCAATATGATTTCCCTTGGATAAGTGAATAGCCCAAAACTGCAATATCATCATTCTGTCAATAGTGGTTAGATAAGATCTGGTTATGGTTTCTTACAGTTCACTATTGTTCCATTCAGTTAATCAAGAAACCCTCCTTTCATCTACGACTTTCCTTGGCAAGCAAGAGGTTGTCCATCGCTGGCCCTTAGAACTGATATGAACCTAAGATAGTCTTCTCAACCCCTCTGTCTAACCTAGTGCATGCTTGCGGACCTACCTAAAGTAATGGCTCTAAAATGCGAACACAGAAAGGGAGAAATTCTTCCTTAAATTTGCCATAGATCAGCTTGAAGTCAATACCCAAACATGACCTAACTTTTTAAGGTTGAATTCAGACCTATAATGACAAGATTACCCATACAAGTTGCCCTAAAATTTCATCAAGTCCTACAGTTGTTTATCTGAGGAATCTTGACCCTAGTTGTTGAGGAAGAAACCCAAAATAGGAAACCCTTCATCCTCATTAAGAGCTCAACTACCTTAGATATAAATTGGAGCCCTTTGATGTATCAAATGAGGTTGAAGACACCTCTATATATACAAATTTTTTAGGGTCAAAAGACATGACCGTTGGGATTTATGATGATGAGGCTGACCTTGACAATTTGCACATTAGTGGACATTAATTCAAAAACACACTTCTTCTTGTCCAAATTTGATCTTCTTGAAAAGAGGAGTTGAATGCAATAATCATCTCCAATAGATTAGTTGTCCAATCTGGAATTTGTCCCTAGTTGTCAATTTTAACACTCCCTCTCAACTAGGGAGAATTCCACCTGGCAATCTATCACGCCATCTGGTCATCATGAACTATCCTAACGTCACATGCCATCTTTGTATCTTATATATTCTCTGCTCTGTTGAAAATTGATAAGAATAATGAAGAAGAATCGATTGAGAGTGAGTCACAAGATCTTACCACTCTTCACTGACAAAAGTCGATCCATATAACCAGATGTAAAACCATAATCAGACTTGATCCCAAGTGATCAAGTTTGTTGAACATCATTCATCCTAGACATAGGGAGTATGATAGTACACAATACATCCATCAGTAGTGCTATGGTCCCAAACCACTTTTCCCAACTCATTGGCTAGATGATAGGTACTTCCCATGTGTCCCAGACTACAAGGGTAGGATGATGTAGGAACACTAGCAGGGAAAGAATATATCACATACCACTCACAACCACACGTAGGGAAAGGAGAATCCACATCCTACAAACACATGTCACAACCATACGCAGGGAAAGGAGAAACCACATCCTACAAACACATGTCACAACCATACACAGGGAAAGGAGAAACCACATCCTACACGCATGAAAACCAGGAGTAGAGAAAGGATAAACCACATCCTACATGAACACCAATTAATAATCATTGGAAGGATCCTACATGCGAAGAAAAGGTGAACAACGTCGCACAGACATGTCAACCATCAATTGTAGGGAATGAACATCCTACATGTGGGGAAAGGATGAACCATGTCCCAATAACAGGTCCACAAGCAGATGCCTGAATGCATCTCTCACTAGGGTATCCATAGGAGAAGGTGAACCACTCATCCTACTCATATGCCATAGGAGAAGGTGAACCACTCATCCTATGCATATCTCATCAATCGTAGGGGAAGGTGAACCACTCACCCTACATACATGTCAACCATCATGGGGTATCATAGGGGAAGGTGAACCACTCACCCTATTGTTGCTCATAGCTCTCAAGAAGTACCTTAGGCCCTTAGGAGCTCCCAGAGATTAATGTTCAACCAGAACCCTCCTAGTAAGGTCTATCCACAACTCCCAGCCTCTCTCTGAAGAACTTAATATTCTCATTCAAGAATGATGAATCTAGGTAGCTTTCCAATGCATCATAAAGCGGTACCCAATATATGTGGATTATGGATTGTCTAAAGAATATCGCAGTATAACACGTGCTCAAATATCTCACTGAAGAACTTCTTCCACTGAAATGGTTTCATAATAAGCCATACTTGCTTCTTTATACAATTAACCTCAATAGTGATTTTAGAGCAACTGAATCAAGAGATATAGTACTAGATGTTCTCTTTCCATCCATCATACTGCCAACCGAGCCAACATTAGAGTATTCATGGAATCTTGGATTTCATCTGTGTACCTCAAGGCTAGGTCAACTCCCTCTTACTTTGAGAGGGTCATCAATCAAATATCATCAATATCTACACCTTTATGGCTCGACTGTAACTTACTTTGGATATATATAGAAAAGTGACCTTTGCCAAAATATAACCAAAGTCATGATCATGCAACTTCCATGTAGTCTTTCAAATAAGAGGGATATATTTGAGTTATTTCCCTTCTCAATAAACATTTGGCAAGAAGATTCATCAGGTCATACTACCAACGATTTTATAGCTCCCTCTAAAGATTTGTTTCACGTGATCCTCTAGCTTTCAATTATGAGCTTCTCAAGCAAGGGATGAGACTTTTCATGAGGCAACTACAACAGTAAACTTCAAGGAAGCTCTAGGTCAAACAGAAAAATTCTAAAGAATTGTCATGGTTCTTCTTTAATCAGGGAAAATAAATCCTCCCATGAGATTATTTCAAAATATCTGAATTATCCTCCATAACTAGGTGACAGATGTCAAAATCAACACCTCATCTAGTTATCATGCTTGTATAGAATCTTTCACGGACTTTCTTCAAGGCACCTCAACTTTCTTGCTAATAAGGGTTATTATTGAGATCTGCTCCAAAGTCCCATGCACTTCTTCACTTAGATGTTCTTAAAAAAAAAGGTTTCAAGAGTGTTGCACCCCTTTTCAAAATCTAAGGTGATGTAATTTCTTTTACGGGAAGATCCTCGTAGATTCTTCAAAAGATAAACTATCAAATTTTTCCATATGTATTGTTCACAACTTCGATTGTGAACGAGGCTATAATACAATCATCAATTTACTGGGACTACAACATATCACTATGGCTACTGGACTGTAGTAATATCATGCATAATATTAGACTTGAAAAGAGATCATATATGACGTTGAGCTGTAGAGAAGTGTCACACATAGCAGAACTAATGCCACATATCATTATGAGGTAACCAACAATCTTCACTGTACAAGCTTCTATGATAGCTTCAGGTCTTCAAACTTATAGGAGCATGATTCCTTTCGAACGATCCAAGATCTTTACTTACAAACATGTCTTCAGCAGAAGCTCTACTCCGCTACTTAAGGCTTAGTATAGAAAAACTAAAAGAGGGTTAACTATGTTATAAATATTGAATAATTTCATTGCTTGATTCCTATAGCTACTGTAAGTCAAAACATCTCCAAAAGTCAGTTCAACTGATATAATAACTATAGATCATGTCACTGTAGAGGTCAAGACTTGATTCACATTCAACATTTATCATTGTATGATGTACAAATGCATTAATGCTCTGGAGCCTTACTAATGATCCATCAACATGAGGGTCTTGGCTTATTTTTCTTTATGAGTTGATTTATAGTTGAGTCTTGAACAATAGGAGAATTAAGCTTCTTATTTTCTAGGCTTTGAGAGGAAGAGAAGCTCAGAAGTTCAACAGAGAGATATAAGAAAAAAATGTCAACATACTACCTAAGGCCATGACTGATCATAACTTTGATCAGAATTTCCATACTTCAATAACTTGCCAAAATACCACAATTGTTTCAGGGCTTGCAAGAATGCCATGCATATATCAACAATGACTGAATTTATGTATATATGTTGATTGTTGACACCAATATTGCTCTACCTACAAATATGATCTCATTCACATATTTCAGAAACCATGTCAATATGTATATGCAATACCATAATGTCTTCTTATAATTAGAGTATCTATTCTATGCATACAATGTGGATCATGTTACACGGCTGAGATGACATCCATACCATATGCAATACTCAGACCTGAAACCATACACTGATTTCTATATCATTTTGTCATACCAAAACGTTGTCTGCTCTTTACATATATCGCTAGAGACATACTTTCAGTGACAATGTGCCGAGAATGAAAAATTACATATGAGATGAGCCAAAAGAGGTACAATGGATTCAGAACCATGCGAGGTGCCTAACAGTGATAGGATGCACCAAACGATACATCTAAAATGTAAGCTATAGGATCAAGCCAATAGAGTGAAGTCATATACAAGGAGATCAAGTTACCTGTATGATGATATATACAAAATGGATTGGGCTAAATGAGATTGAGTGATACTAATTATAGAGGGATGTTCCAATTGTAAGATGCCATATAAAACATGGATACTATGCTGAGACAAAGATGTTGAGTGGAAGCAGGACCTATGACATGTAGTAATAGCGATACGTTTGTGTAGATGAGATCTATGAAAAATTGCAGAGGGAAAGGTATAGTAAAAAATCTCAGATCCAATACCTGTCAACGAAGTCTCTCAGATCAATGGGAGGATCTTAGAGGGAGATATCTCTTGGGCTATTCTTTTGGGAAAATATTACCATACTCTAGCTATATGCCTGATCTTTTGGTCCTAAAAAAAAAGTATTATAACACTTCAAACAAGGCACCACAATGGTTCAAAAATCTTCGAAGATTTTGTTTTTTAAGACATAATATCCTTCCACAAGTAAATACATAAAGGAGACTCCAAACTCAGTTAACAATAGAGTGAATTTATCCTCCAAAATGAGCACATAAGTACTATAATGAACTCTCTGATTAGGTTTTCAGCTTAATCATAGATATCATAGTGATTATGCCCATAATTTGATTTAATGCCACAAGGAGCTCACTCTAGGTAGTGCTTCTATATTTTGATGTGATGAAACCATCTTAGTGATTGTGTTTTTTCTTGCTTGGGCTCATCCTCACCTGAGCTTTGATACCATGCTAATTTTAGGTCAACATGTTCTTTGCATAGGACAGTTACCTTAGAGATCCATATTAGCCCGATTTTCCATTAGCAATCACATAAGACATCATTATAATGACAGCAAATGAAGAAAGAAAACAGACGAAAGATGCAAAAGCCAAGCCAAGACAAGAGTACACAAATATATGGCACAAGCCAGGGAAAAACCCCAAGATGAGGAAAACCCTTTATCAATTATTCTTATTATTAATATCAAATGTTCAACAAAGAGAGAAAGTACAATAATTTAAAGTCAAAATGAATTTCCGATTTGAAGATCTAATATGACCACCTTTGGACAAGTGAATGGCCCAAAACTGCAATATCATCATTTTGTCAACATTAGTCAGCTAAGATCTGGTTAGGGTTTCTTACAGTCCACTATTGTTCCATTCAATTGATCAAGAAACCCTCCTTTCAACTATGGCTTTCCTTGGAAAGCAATAGGTTATCAATCATTGGCCCTTAGAACTTATCTGAACCCAAGATAGGCTTCTCGGCTGTTCTGTCTAACCTAGTGCATGCCTACGGACCTACCTAGAGTAATGGCTCTGAAGTGCACACATAGAAAGGGGGAAATTATTCCTTAAATTGACCATAGATCAACTCGAAGTCAATACCCAAACATGACCTAAATTTATGAGGTTTAATTCAGACCTGTAATGATAGGATTACCCATACAAGTTGCCTTGAAATTTCATCTAGTCCTACGGCTGTATATCTAAGGAATCTTGGCCCTAGTTGTTGAAGAAGAAACCTAAAACAGACAACCCTTCGTCCTCCTCAAGAGCTCAGATACCTTAGATATAAATTGGAGCCCTTTTATGTATCGGATGAGGTTGAAGGCACCTCTATATAGAAAAATTGTTGAGGGTAAAAAGAAATGACCATTGGGCTCTATGATGATGAGGCCGACCTTGACAATTTGCACATGGGTAGGCATAAATTCAAAAACACACCTTTTCTTGTCCAAAATTAATGATCTTTAGGTCGATTTTGGTCCTCCCAAAAAGAGGAATTCAATGAAATAATAATCTCCAACATATGAGCTTTCCAATGGTGGAATTCAGCCATACTTGCCAATTTTAATAGATCTCAATTAACCGAGCTTTAAAAAAATACATAAAATAATTACTTTTTAATGAAAAAAGTATTTTTAAGATTTAAAACCATGATTCCAAACCAATAAAGAAAAATATGCAAATATTTCTCATTTATATACCATGAAAAAGTGAATATATCAAAAGGGAACTGAGTGCATTACATATCAACAACAAAATACATAATCAATGAGGCTCTAAATGACCTTTAGAGTCCAAAAAAAATGTTACAAGCTATGGGGCCACTAACCTACTACAAGTCTACATATCGGTGATCAACATGATCAAACTCATCACCATTATTAGACATGGAAGCATCAACATGAGCTACATTAATAATCTGGCTTAGAGTTTGAGGGCTCCTAAGACTCCTCTACAACCTCAGTAGTAGTAGCAGCAAAACTAGACATAAAAAATACAAATCATTGATCAACATGACCACTCGTGAAACTCATCATTGATTCAATGCTACTAGAAATGGGATTATCAAAAAGAGATACATAAACATTATCTAGTTGAAAGTCTTCAAACTTGGATTTATCAACCTTTTAACATGCCTAACCAATGATTTTGGTTTAAGTGAAGGGTTCATCCCCTCAATCTTATAATGTGGTAGAAAAAATTTAGCATGCCTAACCAATTATTTTCCTTTGAGTGAAGGGTACATTTTTCTTAGGGCCATGGTAGAGGAGTTCAACAATCAATACCACCAACATCAACAAAGTTCAACAATCAATGCCACCAGCATCATCTTGCTCAACCTTGGCGGTTATTTTTAGCAAGACCTGTTTCTTGACAATTGAAGTGTGCAATTCTAGTCGTGCTCTCATCTCAGCTCATATTTGGTTTGGCATCAAAACTTGAAGATTGGTTCCTTTGTTGGTAGTATATGTCCAGGCTTAGAAAATTTCCATTGCAGAAAGGATTTCTTGCTTTATTTTCCATTGTTTGTTGTTCTCTTGTACCCTTGTGGGGCTTGACAAACACCAACATTGTCAAGATTATTCTGTCGGGGGATTCCTCCCTTTTCATGGATATTAATAATATGTCCAGTGGTGATATTGATTTTTTGAAAATTTCCTTTTCTTGTATTGAAATCATATTCAATCTATTCATGCCTTCCTGTACTTAGCAGTAGTCTCTGAAGGCTCATGGGTTTTTTAATCCACAAATAACTGATCAACATGACCATTCATGAAAGGCATCATTGATTCGATGCCACTAAAAATGGGATCATCAACAATAGATACATAAAAATCATCTAGATCAAAGTCTTCAGACTTGGATTGCTCAACCTTTTAACATGCCTAACCAACAATTTTGGTTTGAGTGAAGGGTTCATCCCCTCAATCTTATAATGTGGTAGAAAAAACCTATCATGCCTAACCAATTATTTTCCTTCAAGTGAAGGTTACATTTTTGTTAGGTCCATGGTAGAGGAGTTCAACAACCAACACCACCAACATCAATGAAGTTCAACAATCAATGCCACCAACATCATCTTGCTCAACCTTGGAGGTATCTTTAGCAAGACCTGTTTCTTAACAATTGAAGTGTGCAGTTCTAGTCGTGCTCTCATCTCAGCTCATATTCGATTTGGGATCAAAACTTGAAGATTGGTTCTTTTGTTGCTAGTATATGTCCAGGCTCAAAAAATTTCTATTGCAAAAAGGATTGGCTGCTTTCTTTTCCACTATTTGTTGTTCTCTTGTACCCTTGTGGGGCTTGAAAAACACCAACATTTTCAAGATTATTCTATAAGGGGACTCCTTCCTTATCATGGATATTAATAATATGTCTAGTGGTGATATTGAATTTTTGAAATTTTCTTTTCTTTTATTGAACTCACATTCAATTTTTTCATGCTTTCCTATACTTAGGAGTAGTCTCCAAAGGCTCAACAAAGATGGATCAATCTACTGAGGTCTAGAGAGATCTTCTTTGATGTGTCTTCTGCTCATATATCTATAAGAAAAAATTCAAAGAAACATCAATATGCTATTTCAACATTGTCCAGACACTTTTTTTTTTTTTGGATGATAATTTCATTGAATTTATTATGGAATTGCCCTTCTCCAACAAATTAGAGAGGAATTTATTGAGAGCATTAAAGGAATGGAACACTAGTGGTGGCTTAACATTCCATCAACCTCACTAGTGAATTTCCATCCCGTTGGCTAGTATCAGATGGTTTTTAAGTGGACAAAGTACTTCAATCTATGACTGTGTTCTATCATTTAATATAATTTCAGTTAGAATATGAGCTGTAAAACAATGAACTATGTTGTCATCTTTATGTTACTAGATTGATTGCAATTTCTTTATAGAATAAAGTGGTGGTACAATATCATTGTAGGGAACTTTGGGTTGGGAAGAATGGATAGCTACCATATATATGCTTTTAAGGTCTACACTTCACCATACAAACACAATTCAACAACAAAACATTACCACTTAATGTGATTCTTGCCACCAAGATCAAGAATTCCATATGGTATTGGGAAACGGTACATGTTTAAAAATGTCACTTACAAATTTCTAGGAAACTAGGAAATGGCATGACACAATAATTAATTTGTAAATGAAAAGTTGTTATAAATGCATTGCAAAGTAACTAGTCTAACATAGGAGTGTAGGATAAGAAATTTTTTGAAAACAGTGCAAATACATTTGCCCATATTTGCTATGGGAACAAGTTTTGAATCAACTTTTGTGTTACAAAAGCCTCTGCATATATTGTGAGGACTTATCCAACATGCTAAGTTTTGGAGCCACAACCTCTTTTGTTGTGGATTTCTAGGACTCTTCTCAGGATTGAGTAGATATAGGCATTGATATTGTCTTGATAGAAAGCTATTTTTGTAGTATAGCACATGAAATTCCATCAGGGCATAAATAATCTAGGCTTATTTTATTAAGCATGTATATGGATGATCATCAGTAACTCCAAGTTTCCATTAATTTGGACATATACTTTTGGCACCCTAACATTATGTTTGACATTTTCCTATGTGACATTATGTTTGACATCTTCCACTTCTTTTGTTGCCACTTTGCTATTTACTAATACTCCAAGGATGGACTTAATAAGATCCCCTTCTTCATTATCTGATGGTTTTCTGCTGTAAGCAATCTGGACATAACCAGTCCATGATAGATTATATTTATTAGTCTCCAATTCTTTAGGTATTGACCTTTTGATCGCAAGGACAATAGTGCCATCAACATTCTGTACAGGCAGGCTGTTGTTATGCTTCTTAACCTGCAAATGATACCCAAATACAGAATATGCGAAGAAAAGAGACCGATAACATAGAATATGCGAAGGAAAGATATCCAGAACACAGAATAGCGAAGACTTTATTATTCAAAGAGTAATGTTCACTTGCCTCTTCGAGGGGGCAACCTCCAATAGAGCAGAGCTCGATTACAAAAATAAGACACGATGCTCCTCGCAGGGAGTTACTGTCCTTTATATATGACTCCTACAAGTAATACCACGGGTCAATACCGCTTATTACTAATACTGTCGGCCCATTTGCAACTAACTGTGGTTCCTTTATTAATTGCGGATTAAACACTTACAATTATTAATATGGGCTTTATTGACTCTTAACTATGACGTGGTCCCATTACATAGATAAGGGGGTTAGGGTGGGACCCTAACATGCCCACCCCCTTAAGACT
>APFE030895717.1:48472-74839 GCA_000404065.3 Pinus taeda | reverse complement strand
CCCCATCTGCAATTTGAACTTGGAAGTTAGAAACTTCTCGTACAAA
Source organism: Pinus taeda (assembly GCA_000404065.3). NCBI lineage: Eukaryota > Viridiplantae > Streptophyta > Pinopsida > Pinales > Pinaceae > Pinus > Pinus taeda. The sequence continues at coordinate 74,793 of APFE030895717.1, read as the reverse complement.
GCAGTGCACTGTTTCTGCGACTTTTTGATGGATGAAATTATGTGTACTTCCACTATCAATCAAAACTACTACTGGGTGATGTTTAATAAACCCTCTGATTTTGAGCGTTTGAGCGGAAGAAATCCCTGCCAGGGCATGCAACAAAATAACTGGTTCGTTAGAGACATCGTCCTGTTGGTCATCGTCCTCTAGCGGCTCATGTTCCCCAAGTGTAGGATCTTCCTCTGTTGAGTTGTAGTCAGTGGCATCTATTGGAAAGAATTTGGGCTCCTTACATTTATGACCTGGGGAGTATTTGTCATCACAGTAGTAACATATTCCTTGCTTCCTTCTTTCGGCCATTTCCGCAGGGGACACCTTTTGGACTTTAAGTGTTTGAGTCGTGTGCTGTGCCTGTGGGAGGCGACCTTTAGCGGGGAAATTTGGGCGACTGTATTGGGCTGCTAATGCACGTTCCACCTTACAAGCTACCTTGCAAGCCTCCATCCACGTGGGAGGGTGGTGAAGTAGCGCTTGAACTCTGATGGCTTCTTTAAGACCGCTAATAAAACATTCTGTGTAGAACTCATCTGTGAGACCCTTAGTGCAGAAAGCTAAGCGTTCAAAAGCATTAATATATTCCTATACTGTACCAGTCTGTCTGAGCTTAGTGAGAAGACCCAAATAAGAGTCTTCTTGTTCAAAGCGATCTTTAAGAGCTTTGGTAAATTGGGCCCAAGTCCTAAAATATCCATTGGAGCGCTAATGCCATTCCCACCATTGCCACCGTTCATTGTCGAAGTACATGCTCCCCAACACAAGCTTAGTCACATCATCTAGGATCTGATTCAATTTGAAATACTGGTCCATTTGTGCTAGCCATGCTGCTGGGTGAGAACCATCAAATTTATGCATATCCAACTTAGGAAGTCGCTGATTGGGTGGGGGATGGGTGTTCCAGACGTGAGGAGAGTGGTTAGATTCACCATAAATGCCTTCATAGCCATTATACCCCTCCTCGTGGGCTTGCTCCTTACTGTTTAACCTCAAATCCTCCTTGCCTTCTCCTTGCAATTTCTGTAGCTGGAGACTCATTCCTGTAAGTAGTTGGGTCATGTTATCCAGATCTATTTTGTCCAGCAGAGTGTGGATTTTGTTCACCCTTTCCTCCAGTTTGTCCATCCTTTCATTGGCGATCACTTGAGCTCTAGTTGCTACCATACACCATTGTAATGAAAAAAAAATTGGGACCGCCAAAAAAAAATTTTTGCGCAATTAATTGAATGGTACCACCATGCTCAGCTCGTTGTCCTTATTTTAATGGGCTATATCACCAATAAGCGTCCTGGAACATCTCCTAACGGAGTTTTACTCCTTGATCAATACTGCAGTCGCCAAATTCTCAAAATGTCAATGCGGCCAAAAGTCCTGCAACAATTATACCCTGGTATAGGAACCCTGCACAATGCTTCTGGTCTACTGGATCTGAGAGAACTGGCTGGTTGGGACCGATATCTGCTGCTGCTGCACTTCTTTGCTCAAGAGGATCTGGAAGAGATGATGAGTAAAAAAGGAACTAGGGTCTTGGAGAGTGTCAGGTGCTACAGATCGCAATATACATAAGGGTCTGGCAGTAGTACTCGGCCCAATTTTTCAGGGCTCTAACTAAGGAGGGTCGACCATACGCTTAGCCATACCACCCGACTACACTATCGTACGAGCGAGTAATCTCTCCGAGTGCTGTTCTTGATGTACTGTAGCCGCAAGACGGTCACTGGTTTATCTATGGCGAGGTTTTAGGGAGCCTATGGGGCTTCCGATATACCCAGAGGGTACGTGGAAGATAGTCCGTGCGCGGTTCTGTCTAATGCATTACTACTCGAAGGGGTACCCACAGGGGTTACAAGAGAGTCCAACAGACGTGACCACCTCTTGTATTTCCTGCGTGCATACCTCCCCAAATCCGCAAATTTATGCGCTCAACGACAGATCCCATGGTTTAAAGACGCCGGAACACGTCTCGAGCCAAAAAAAAATTGCTACTAATTGGAGATCCCACTGGCCCTGGAAAGAGCTCTGATACCACTTGTTATGCTTCTTAACCTACAAATGATACCCAAATACAGAATATGCGAAGAAAAGAGACCGATAACACAGAATATGCGAAGAAAAGATATCCAGAACACAGAATAGTGAAGACTTTATTATTCAGAGAGTAATGTTCACTTACCTCTTCGAAGGGGCAACCTCCAATAGAGCAGAGCTCGATTACAAAAATAAGACACGATGCTCCTCGCAGGGAGTTACTATCCTTTATATATGACTCCTACAAGTAATACCACAGGTCAATACCGCTTATTACTAATACCGTCGGCCCATTTGCAACTAACTGTTGTTCCTTTATTAATTGTGGATTAACCACTTACAATTATTAATATGGGCTTTATTGACTCTTAACTATGACGTGGTCCCATTACATAGATAAGGGGGTTAGGGTGGGACCCGAACAGCTGTCAACACTTGCAGGGGTTTTTGAGAGGGATAAGGCATTATTCCCTACAGAAATGAGTGATTTCCTTTTTTTGTCTCAAGTGCATCCTCTGCAGTGAGCACAAGAGTCAAAGAACCATTCTTATTGTACACAAGTTCTACCTTGCCACCAGAATATATAGATGATGAGTCGCCATTATAACAAGGAGAGCAGAAATCAAACCCAAGGCCTGAGCCACAACCATCCTGATCATCCATACCATGATAAGTACAATCATTACAAGGCGCAAGGTCCAAATTCTCGACATTGTCCTTCTTTTGCCTTTTCCATCTCTTTGTAGAAGATGTCCTGTCATCCTCAAAATGATTCCATCATGGAATATAAAACCAAAGAGAGTTGAGAAGGAAAAATGTTCCAATGGAAATTTCCTTTTCTCATCAAATTTAAGTTTGGAAATTTGGGTTGAAATTAACTAAACATAAAATTTAGTTTTAATTGTGGGTCTTTGTGCCATGTTGCAGAGTAGCTATGTGAACACACATCAATAAAAGGATGGCATATGTTACCTCATCAGAGTTTACCACATTCAATACCCTTTTGAGAGAAGAATTTATTGGCCTCACTACACTTCTTACTTTATACATAACCCATCATCACTAAATTCCATGAGACCATGCCTCTTTGAGACATGCCCTCAAAATCAATGTGCGCAATATCGACAATTCCACAATTGGTATATATATTTATTAGTGCATTCCCCACAAAATAATGCCCCTTCAATCTATTCTTTATGTTGAAAAGTGTGCAACAAGAAATGTCAAATTCAGAATGTGCTAAAAATCGACCTGCTAAAAATAGCATGTCTAAAAATAGTAGTTTGGCCAATGAGGTCATTGGCCACATTGGGTGAGAGGTGAAACTGCTAAAAATAGAAAGTTCTAAAAATAGCATTTCTGGGTCCCTTCCTATTTATAGAAGTCCCTAGTCTATCTATAGGAAGTAAAATTAATTTTGGTCTTAACAGCAATTTGAAATATTAATTAATTAATTCAGTTGAGTTAATTAGTTAAGGAAATTCAAATTTGAAGTCTTTGTGATCATGCAAATATTTTCTCTCTTGATTTAGGAATTTATCCCTTGATTAAAGGAGATGAGGTTCAGTGCTATAATGAGAGAATCAGTTGACTTAGTTCAAATTAGTCAAGTCTAGTTAGATTATTTTAACAAGTTGTTATAATAATAAAATATAGTTTGTTAATGCTTGCATGCATGTGACGACTATTATTTTAGATAACTGAGGATTCACTAATGGATAGTTGTTGCATGTCAGTTCTGTCAGAGACCCAGTTGAGATCAGATGTGGGACAGTGTACTATCAAATGCTTGGATATTTCTAGTAAGTATTCCTTGCATGGAGAAGGATCTATTATAGGAGATTGAAGGACTTGTGGCCTATATATTGAGGCCTAGGTAGTCCATGATTTTCATCTTCTGATTGAAGATCATCAGAGTATAGAGAGAACAGGATAGCTATTGAGCTAATTCCTTTTGTATGTTGAAGAGGATTTCCACTAGATAATACAATGTTTGGGTTTTATGCTAGTGCTTTCCCCAGTGATATATTTTGTGTTATGTGTGATTGATTTATCTTGATCAATTATGCATTTTTCTACTTGATGTTGCTCATGAATTCGATTATGCTTCCGTTTAATGTTTTGTAGAAGTAGAACAAGTATTATGCTTTAGGAAATTGCATATATTGGTTTGTTCTACACGTGAAATTTCTACACTTTATTATATAGACATGGACTTCCTGACCTTCTTATGGGACTAATAGGTTGGCATATTCAAGGAGAATACTTGCAAAGGTCACAGAGTTGGGCTTCAATTCTATAACATATAAATGAAAAAAAATATTCAAAGCTTCATGATGGAGACCATTTTGTACATATGCAGCAATCATGGCGCTGCATAGCACTATCTCTATTACAAACATTTGTGGAAGAACTTGTGTGCAACTTCATTTTTATCCAAACTTGGAATACAACTTCTACATAGCCTATTGTGTCCCATTGTGGAAAGATAGCAATAGAAATCAGGATTGGATTTGTGTTAATCATGTGCTATGATTTTGAATTTAGTGTAGCATAATTGATATTTCACAGACTACCTCTTGTTTATGCAAACTGATTTCTATCATTTCCAAATAGAGTGTTTATCGATGATGATTTAGATAATATAAGAGCATTAAAGACATGTCCATGATCTTTTGTAATCCATACTACATCGAAGATTACAAAACTAAAATCAAATTGAATCACATAATTATTTAAAAAATCTTCTTCATCTCATTTAGAGTGTAATTAAACCCATAATTTTCTATCTCCATAAAATTCCACACAAGGATCATGATCCAATGCTCCACTAACAACCTGATTAACTTATGCATCTGATACATCTTCTACAATGTACTGAGAATACCTGATAAGTGTACAAACATCTACCATTGTGCCAATGCTCCCAAGCAATCTAGCAGCTGCATCTCTCATAAGGCATAGTATTGTCACATGAGGGGTCTATCAAGCTTCAACATAAAATGGTCCCGAGCCTTTGAGGTAGGTTTGCCACCACATATCCTTAGTGGAGCAACAAATACCTTACACCCATCTATAGTAGTGTAAGAGAAGGCCTTGTCAGGAACAGAGTATCGAAGAACTTCTTCTCTACGGAAATAACCTCTCATATCAGCAGAACTTGGGGTGACAGTGATTGAACTTTTCTGAGCTCTTAAGTCTTGAAATCTTTCCTTTTCATCTATACATGTTGGAATTGATGGTGGTGGTGGGGTAGGAAGAAGAACAATCTGCTGAAGAGTTTCTTGCCCATTTTTCATCCAATTTGCAAATGCTTCCACCAATTTTAAAAGCATCTTCTAAGAAATGCCCCATGCTTCTGGAGAACTCTAGACTTCTATGGACTCGTGCCTTTGGGAGCTAGATACGATCATAACACTGGACCAATCCATGACCAGCTCCTGGTAGATTTATCATAGATTGCAAGGGGCTTCCAACCCTTGACTCCTGGAAGTGTTGTCTTTGAAGAAAAATTTGCTACCATATCAACTCCCAAAGTGTGCACAAGAGGGATTCCAATGCCATGCATGCGCCTATACTTATAGATTCAAAATTTGCATCAAAGCCAAAGGAATTTTCTTCCATGGACCACTGGCCATACATCTCCTCCATGTCAAAACTTGAGCATATGTGTCCTCTCCTAAGAACATATGTGTACTTGTTAAAGGTAATTGTAGGATGGGTCTGCACATGGAAAATGTATGCTTCAGTTTTTTGACTAATAGGTAATAAAATTTCCACTGTTTCGAGCTATTGTTGTCCCCTAAGGCCCCTTCAATTCTTAGGATGAAATTTTGAGATTAGGCCTTGTCATTCACCGTAGCTTCAAGATCACAACACGACTTAAGTCGTTGAATATGCTTGACAACTTTTGGTAAAGTAGACTTATCTGATTCTTTATGTTTAATATGGAACCTAATGGTGCCTTTACCAGAACACTACATTCCCGCAATAACTCTCAACATAGATATTCTATTACTTCCATTTGGGCTCATTATCAATGAGTAATCTCCTTTAGTGTTCCCCAATGACAAGCCTTCAATAAGAGTCATAGTGCACTATGGTGTTGGTATTGTTAAAAAATTTCTGCAAACTTTAAAAGCATTGGATCCATTGCATTGATCAATCTCCAAGCAAGCTCCCTTTGGTTTGGAGTTTTCTACCAATAGGTTATTTCTTTGTTCCATAATATCACTACACTTGCCTAAGCAATCCATGATAGGTAATTGGTGTACAATTAGCGATAAATCCCCTAACACGTGACTGGGAAAAAAATAGGATTGATTTATTACTCCAAATTCGATTTTTGCCAGTGAAACATGTGGGAGCTACGACAACTGCGGGTAAAGGAATTACATCTCTAGCCCTTAAATCTCAATAGGAAATAAATACCTTCCATGTTGTCTTGTCCATACCCACCATGTTTTCTTGGAAAGGAGCATGGGGCCTCTAGGATCAAAGAGACATGGCCATTTTAGATGTTGAGAATAAGATAAAGGACGATGCTTACTATCTCCAAAGATAAACTGAAGTCTGCTAGATACAACATCATTATGAGTGATTAACATTCCAGGGTAGCATTCTAGATAAATATCACTTCCCACAAAATCCAATACTCGATCTACTTTGTCTGTCTCAACTCCTGGATTTGGTTCCATCAGAATGTAGTTCAATGCAACAATTGTATCTCTAGATGGAAAGTTATTAAATCTTAGTTGCCCAATGCTAAATAATCTTTTTAGTAGGATTAAATCCATGCCTTTTTGCCTTGGAAAAATTCTATAGATCAATTATTTTCCCATTCAAGAAAAATGCCTCTAGGTATAGCTTTCTTCAAGATCACTATCCATTCTGTCCTTGCTCCCATCAGATATGTGTTTCAAAGCTTAAACTGCATCTAAATAAACTACTTTCAAGTTTTCTTCTGTCTCTTCAATTGGATGTATTATCTTCAATTTTTCTGGTATTCTTAACTTCCCTTTTATCTTCTGCTTCAAGATCTTGCATTTTAAGTTCGTAATTTCTCCTTTCTTTCTTTGATAATAGCCACACTTCCATCTTCTCTAATATGTTTGCAAAGTCTCAGTCATAATCTTCAAATTTAGATTTGGGAGCATTTTACCCCTGGCCTTCAATTATGGTCCTTGAATTCCTTTCCCTGATATCACCCACAGCTGGCCAGAGTCATGCTCTGATACCACTGCAATGTACCTAAGAAAAAATTCAAGCAATTTTTTTTACAATATTGGAACTTCTTCTTTGACACATTTCTACAAACAATTAGCATGTGAAAAATGGAAAACACGAGGCAATCTAAACTTTAATTAAGAATGTTTTCCAATGATTATAATGCAATTTGAGGGTAAAACTTGGAGTTTTCTTCAGTTGACAAGAAGAATTAAATTCATGGATCCTCTAGTGTCAAGATGTCTGGAAATTATACTTCATGCAATCTGGAACAACTTTCCCTTTTAGGAAATAAAATTCAGCCACCAAGAAGTCTGCTACAGGATTGCTATTATCAATGGAAAATTATTAATCCACTACACATGAATTCGACCTCTTGGACCAAACGATTCGACCTTCAAATATAGCACTCCAAATTAAATTATGAAAAAGGTTAATATGCCAAGGATGTTGATCACTTTGTGCCAATGCCAAACTCAACCACAGGAATATTATTCTTCAACTGAAACTTGACCTCTAGAAATAAGAGACACAACCTCCACAAATAATGATGCCAAACTAGTGAGAGTTAACAAGGGAATTTGCAATTGTTTGCTGAATAATTTGGCCCTTACTTAAGACAAAGATACGGTGTTCTTTCACTGATTAAACTCTACTTCAAATTTCAAAGAATATACTCTAAATTGAGCAACCCTTTTGCACACAAGTTTTGGGTTAAACATTGACAAATTTGGTTGAGCGAAGGTCTTGTGAGGATTAATATTCCTCCCTAGAATTTTGGGTATGTGGCCTTGATGTAGGTAAATGAAATCCATAAATTTGATCTGATTTTTGTGATGAAACTTAGGTCTCTAAATGAAGAGTCGCCACAAACCACGAACATTTAATTCTCCACAAACTAGATCCTAAAGTGGCTCTTGTGTTTCAAGGACACAAGGATCCCCTGGATTCATCTACACCCACTTGATAATTTCTTGGAAATGAATAGAGGATGTGTTAGCTTGTATTTCACGTTCTGGATAACTGGGATCTATACTTGTTTTACACATGTCAGGATGGCCATCAAGGCAACAATTTAAGAACACACAATTTTGATCCTCAGCCTTCCCATCAGAAGAAAATGTGAACTGACCCTCCTGGTTTGATCTCTCTCTCTCCCCATCACTTTTTTTAGAATGATTGATCGCCTCTGAAATATCTTCTGCAGAGGGGAAAAGCATAGATGTTCTAATAGCAGAGAGAAAATGTATAATGGAGAATAAAAAACTGGAAGCAACCAATGCTATAGCCATAAGGGGGAGCTTCTTTGAGGGTTTTGTATCTATGGTTACTTTATCAGCTATAATAACTTGTTCGGAAGACAAGGTTGCTAAGGATACAATAATATCCTCCTTCACTTGTTTTTTTCCCATGCTTACTTTCATATATCTGTTCGTAGTTGGGATGATCACTATTGTGCAAAGCATTTAGCTCTGACACCCTACCAAGGATTTCAGCATCAACTTTTACTTTCCTTGCTTTTCTATTTCCAGGCTTGCATTCATCTCCGTCCAATCACATAAGGGGCTGGCACTACCTTTAATTCCATTAGATCTGCCATCCTATCAAGTATTTTGGCATCCTCTGCCTTCTTAGCAGCTCTCTTCAATGGCTTTGCTCCAACCAAATCCTAACATGAACCAAACCTAGGGTTAACATAAAACCCATTCAATTCTTTCCCTTCAGTAAGGAAAACAACATTTGCTTTTGACATCTTCTTCCCCATTTTCTTCAATGGCTTCTCCATTTCTGTCTGCTCATGTAAACCATACTGTGAATTGCCAACTGATATATTTGACACTACCCCAATAACTATTTATGCATCCTCTTCCAAGTTAGTCTTCACTCTTTTATGTAGAAACTTATCTTCACCTGATTGCATATATAAACTCATTTGAGCATTGTTTTGAATGCTGGAAACCAATTTTGTATCACCAATTTCATCAACATCCTGATATTCTTCTATTCGAGATAGAAGAATTTCATCTGTCTCACTTTCCTTTGAGTCCTAGAATTTCTTTGAAACCTTTCTGGAATATCTGTATGCTCTTTGGGATTTTCTGAACATACTAATTCTTCAAGCTCGTTATCAATTGGTCTTTGATTTATTTTCTCTTTCTTCCCTTCATCAAATCTTGGGTTATCCAAAGACAAGATAACACCCAATTCATATCTTCTATTCTGTGCAAGTGTTGGCTGAACTTCTAGACACTCTACCTAGTTCTCTCCTAAGGACTGTTCAATTGATTTATTTTTCTTTGTTGAGATCCTCAACAATTTTTTTGGTGATTGATTGATTACTTCATTCTTGTTTTTTAAGTTTCTTTGAGTTTCTAATATTATAGTCAGTTTATTTCTAATTGCTAATAAACTATGTTGCTAATTGCTACTAAATTTCTTATTACTTTAGAGAAATTTTGTGCACACAATTGATACAAGAGTCGATCCATCTATCACTTACAAGTGAAATGTTGAACATGGAGAACATCTATGTAACCTTAAGTTATTCATTACATCCTTAAAATCACACACAATTTGATGAGAGATGTCGGATACATAGGACATTACATAGTGATTATATGTGACTAATACTCAGAGACGGACCTCCACAAGCATAGTCATCCCATGGAAACTCAAAGATCTATCTTGAATACAATTCTAACCATTTCCAGAAATTTGGAAGTTCTTTAGGGGTCAAATATGTTGGGAGTCTTAATTTATTTGTGCAGCTATTACTCTATATGGCAGGACTTTGTGGAAGTTGTGGGATTGCAAATGTGCTCTACTAGCTGCAAAATATGTAATACAATCCATTATCCATAAGAAATTGGAAACTACTGTGTTTTCCCTCTCCACCCCTTCGTTTCTGGCAGTGTCTAAGTTGATTCCTTTTACCTATATTCATACACTCCACACTATACATTCTCTTTGATACTTTTAGCAACATGAAATCAAAAGGATTAAAGTGATAACAATACACAGTAAAACAATTATATACTCAATTGAAAGATAGTATAAACCTACATGATTAGATTTTTCTTCACTGTATTTATTCTTACTATTAATGGTTGCTTCCTTAACTCGACATAAACAATATTTATAATGTGTCATTGAGCAATCAACAAGAAATTTTACACTCTAAACTAATATGCTTGTATGCATGTAGATTTACCATAGGTCTTTCAACATGATTTATGCCAAGATTTGTACTAGAACAATGGTACACCTTTTGATGACTTCAATATCTATTCAGGACTGTGTATTTTAATTTTTAGTACATTTTTGGAATGAAAACAAGTGACAAGTCAGGTCTAAATAGGATAATTTTGTTATAGATAACTGAATATTGTTGTTTCCAATTGTTCCAAACATATTTCCAATAACTATCGAAGTAATCTCCCCTGTAATATGTTTACGTATATCAGAAACCAACATTTGTGTAGTAATTTTAGAAAAACCATAGGTTAGGACCTATGCAAAAGGGTACTAGGACATAGGTATAAGAAAAACCATGGGATAAATTTAGCATGAGGCAGGGGACTTTCATTTCATGCAAAAAAACCCATGCAAGTCATGCAACATGCACCATGACACTACTTTGACTAATAAATCACGCAAGTCATGCAACAAGCATCATGACACCAACTTGAGTAATAAACTGTGTAATTCATTATTGACCATGTAGCTGCTTACATGAGGTCATTTTGATAAGTCAAGTCAATATTTGACATCTAGTGGCCCAAACTAAAGGGAACATTCAATTTTCATTCCATGTGAGAAATATTGTCCCATATATTTGTATGTTGTTGCCCATAATGTGTAAACCATTCAGCTTGAGGAAGTACATTTAGCATATGGGTAGACAAACGTGCATAATGTACAACATTACCCATAACTACAAAATCCATATCCTTCCATGCAAACTAGGAATTACATACAGTACCACAAATCGTGAGCCCTGGTATTTGGTGAACTATCCAAGTGATTCCGGGCATGATAGTCAATCAAGTACTTAACTCTGGATGACTTAGAATGGGCATTGAGATAAGGTTCATAATTTTCCAAAGTAAAAATCAAATCAATGATAAGATATTTCCAATGACAGTTAACAACACTTATGGGAAGCTTCATATTAGATTATCACTTTGTCTAGTACAAATTTATACTTTGTCCTTTTATGTCGATAATAAGATCTCAAGGCAGTGAGTATCAATCCACTTAAATTTTGTAAAGTAATTCTAGAAACTCATGTTGTTATATGCCTAAAAGTACATTGTTCATTGGGGTTGGTATCTGTAAAATTTTGGTATGTTCTATGCCTAGAGAAATTCACTTCAATTTTTCATATTAGTCCAATGACAGTATTCATATTAGCAATCACATCAACATGATAGTAAAGTGTATATAGAACATAAGCATAAACAACATAAGGCAAGCCAAAACAAGAGGACACAAGATGTGGCACCAGCCAGGGAAAAAACCCAATATGGGAAAACTCTTGATCAATTCTTCTTATATTCTTCAATAGTTCAGCAAAGAGAAAGAGATAGAGTATAATGATTTGAAGTCAATACTTGACTTGCCAAATAGGAGATCAAAGATATTCTCTGTGACAATGACACAATGAGGTTGCAATTTTGATATCAAGTATTGAGTATATGCAGTTCCTTCGCTACTTCACTAATCATGACAAAGCTACTAATCTGGAACCTTTCATATGTTGCAAGGATTGGTACATTTCATAGCAGACCTAGTCACCGGTTAGGGAACAATATCTGAGTGGTACTACACCCTAAACACACCCCACAGTTTATCTATTTACTATGGCTAGCCTTCATACAGTCCTCCAATGATACGCTACCTTATAGGGTTGCTTACCTTCTGAATGCAGCTACTAAAAGGTCTCCAACTGCTGGCTATGGCCTGCAGCCTAGCCCAACAATGGACTATAGCTTTGATCCCTTTAAATAGTGATACAAACAACCCTTAAAAAGCAATCCCTAGCTCCTCCTTTTTGCGGATACTTCTACCCTTCATATCGAGCTCAAGAACAACACTAACATGCCCAAGCAACCTTGCATTATACCATGATGTCACCTACAACAATGTGACCCTTCATGCTAATGAGATACTCCTTTTTGTTGCGGCTAGATTCACTTTTCTGGCTACGTCTAAGGGTCCCTTACATGTTGTGATAAGGGCTCCTCTAACTATGGCTTTAGGCCTTCATATGCTGCTGGTTAGAGCCTCTCCAACTGTGGCTACGAGAGTTGCATATAAGGTCTTTTTATGATAACAAATAGGAGCTTCACAAGACTATGTATGGGTCTCTCTTAACAATAGATTAGGGTTGTTGATTAGGCCTCTTGTTACTATGGAATAAGGCTTGCATTTAGGACATTAGGGCACCTCTAAGATAGTGGCTATACATACTTTGTGACTACATTTAGGGCATGATCAGATATCCTTTTAGAACAATGACTAGAATTCCTCCTTAAGCTATGAATATAACTCCCTCTTGACAGTGTATAGATCTCCGCTTACCTGCAAAAAGATCTCCCCATAAGACTGCGTCTAGGGCTCTTTAGTTCTACGTCTAGGGCTCTCTTAGAAGACCCTTTCTTCACTGTGTCTAGGGCTTCTCCTTCTTGATGTCTCTAGCCACCAAACCCAAACAAGTGGAGAGAGATCTTAGGAGAAGTGTGTGTACAAAATGACTTGAAGACCTCTTCTATTTATAATAAAACGTTGAGGACAAATTGGGGTAATTTGGTTGTTGGCCAACCTTGACAAATTGTCAAATAGCATAAATAAATTCATATCTCCATGAATACATGTCAGAATCGGATGATATTTAGATCAATTCTACACCTCTCGATGAGAGGAATCCAAGAAAAATATCAGTTTCCATAAATAAGAAGACCTACATGGAGTTTGGCCCTAGTTGCCAATTTTAACAATATCTGAACTAAAAAATGACCTAACGCAAACCTTTTGATACCTTTTCCAACACATCTGCAATAAATGGTCCTATAATTATAATAAAAATTGATCATAGGAAGGCAACTGGTCTTGAATTACCTTACCATTATTTGTGATAGCCTACAACCTTTGAAAATTTCACCATATCCTTGTCAACCCTATCCATACATGACAACATAACATTTCCATCATCTGAAATGTATCAATCCTAAATCATAAGAAATTATTCATCACATTGTATTTATTTTTCATATCACGTTTGGGCCATTGTTACCTTAACTGGTAAAGATACTGGTAGCCATAGTTACAAAATTCAACTGAGCTTACTTGGCTAGTCTAACTCATCTGGGATCTAAATCTGAGCAGTTCAGATGGAGCGAAGCTTAGCTTGGACAAAACTCAAGGTCTAGCTCAGACTCAAGCAGAACTATCTCATGATCTGACTTGGACTTGGGCAAGAATCAGGTAAAACTTGACAGCTTAAAAATAGAAGTTTTGTCCAAGTTATTTTCTTTTGACCAAATTTCCTGAATTAACTCTTAATTCTTGCCCGATTTTAAGTCAAACCTTGTTTCTTTGTCCATGTTGAGTTGGACCTAAAGCTTTATAGAAACATTTTCCTTAATGTTATTTCATAGAGACATATAATCGAGCTTAGGATTAGCGGATGCTTCCATCACTGTGCTTATCATTTAGAACCAAGATACAATACATTCATCTATTTGAAATTTGAGTGCCTTTAGAGCTAGAAATTTGTAGCATTACTTGCAAGAGTATTGAACTTGAGGGCTTCCTATGAAGACACATGAAGAAAGAGGAGTGTGTATAGGGAAGTGCAGTACACATGTTTGATACCTCCACACATTTTGAGGACATGCCAATAGAAATGTAATTGTTGTTGGATACACTGGTGTTGGTTAGTTTCAGAAAAGTTCTCTGTCAAATATGTTGTTTTCATGAAGTAATATTTCCAACCAAGAGGATAAAGACTTGGCATTCCTAGGACATAGTGGTGTTATTTCTTGCATGTATTTTTGATTTATTAGTATTCCACCACTAATAACTTCATTACATAGCTGCTTGTTTAGTAATATATTACAACAATGACTTGTTAAAGGAAAAAAAATGGTTTGTTTGAACATCATAAACTGGAACGAAATTTAGCTCTGAATTAGAAAAATGGAATATATTCTAAAAAATATGTTTTCTGATCAAATATAGGCCCATTGCCAGATCATCAAAAAAACAGTCATGACAATAAGCAATGATTTTGGACACAATGAATTACATAATTCTCCATCTCAAAAACAAGTTAGCATATTTAGTTTTGTCTGCAATACAGAAAAATGAATGAGTAACATTAAGTTTGCTATAAATATTTATAGAATCATTTCAGAGATTCTAAATGGAAATTGCATGTGCTAATCTTGCTCAATTAATTACAGGGAAAACAAGGAGCATACATAATTTTTTGTCTTTTGGGAATTGGATTCCTTTTCCCTTAGAATAGTACATTGACAATTGAAGGTTACTATGTTGAATCTATATTCCTGGTTAGTATCTCAATTTACAAAGTCTTGTCTTATTTTATTAGTTTCTTGTTGTAATCTTGTATCATCAATACTTTGCTCCACCCATTAGATTTCTACTGATCAGTTTTATTGTTGAAGTGTCATTGTTTCTTAAATATAACTAGAGGAATTTATACAACTACAAAAGTGGGGCATGAGACATTCTTAACAGAAATTGCTAGCTCTGATGTGTTTGATTATGTTGGATAAAATCAAAATTGCAATGTACCATAAACATGGGAATTCAAAATATTGGGATAGAAATGTGTGCGTCTATTTTCATTTATTACTTTAGTTGAAGATAACATTTCATGAACAAATGTTGTACACTGAGAACATAGTATGTACACAATTTATTCTATGGTGACATTTTATTCGCTTTGTTTATATAGGTAATTTGGCCACATAGTGGCCACTATTTCCCAACTATATAAAACTTGTTTGAGTTTCTTGCTTTTATGGGGAAAAATGATATTAACAATATTGTTGATGTTGAGGTATATATTATATAAATATTTTATAGTCTACTTTAGTTTATATTCCAGCATTCATAGACTTTCATGTCTTATACTTTGCATTGTATTTCGTTTTTCAGGAAAAGAAATCAGTATTGATGATAAGAAGAAGGAATTAAAGAAAGAGGAGAACAATAACACTAGAGCGACAAAATGAAAATTAAAGAGAAAGAGAAGAGAACTTGTCTACTGGTACCCATAGAGCCAATATCCCGCATAAGACACACATGTAAAGACTAATGGTCAAGTCTTTAGAGTTGGTGAATTCACCTACGATGCCTTCGCAACACAATGATAATGTTTTGAAGTGATGAAACACTATTTCATGTGCAAATTGTGCTCCAATCAATATTAAGTTGGAAACTCATATTGTAATACTTGACATTTTATATAATATAATTTATGTGGTTGGAATTATTTATAGTTGTAATTGATATTACTTAGTATTGTAATTGACATATGTAACTTTGTGTTTTCATATTATATGAACATGTACATTGTATGCCATTTTTTTTTTATTTAGTTGCAAAATCATACTAATTAATTTATGTTGATTAATAATGAAAACATAAAATCAATTTAAAACTACTAAGTTAGTAGTTTATGTTTATTAATGATGAACACATAATGAATATATGACTAAATTAGTTGCTTATAACGATTTTTAATGAAAATAAATGAAATGAATATAAATTACTAAAGTAGTAATTTATATAATGAATATGATACTACCAAAAAAATATAAATGAATATAATGCAAATGATAAATTTGTGATTACAAATGACGACTAAATTTTGCATATATACGACTATTAGTAGCTAATTTACAGTATCTTATAACATGACTAAAATTTAGTCATATATCTTTGGTCATTAATTGGTTTCAAAAGATGACTAAAATTTGCATATATATGACTATTAGTAGCTAATTTACAGTATCTTATAACACGACCAACATTTTGGTCATTAATTGTGACAATTAATGACCAAATTAATGATTAAATCAATGACCAAATCAATGACTAAATCAATGACCAAATCAATGACCAAATCAATGACTAAATCAATGTCTAAATTAATGACTAAATATACTACTAGACAATAAAATTGAGACAACCAATTAATGACTAAGCTAAAAACGACTAAAAATTGGTCACGTTATAAGATACTATAAATTAGCTACTATTGGTCACTGACTGAAAACTAGTCATTTATATGCAAATTTTAGTCATTTTTTAGTAACTAATTAGCCATTTTGTTCTAGACACACACATTAACAAAAATATCTATCCTGGAAACCCAAAATCGAGAAAAGAAAAAATATTTTTTAGTATATTCTCTCTTTACAATGTTCCAATACAATATGAACATCCTACAACATCCATAAATTGTGAATACATTAAGCTTGGATTAGAATACAATGATAGTTCCTTGACTAGAATGACACCATAGTTAGAATAACAACCATAATTCCTTAACTAGAAATTAAGCCTGGATTCAAATATAAACATAGATCCTTGAGGCCATCATCACCAAGACTATCAGGATACACCTCAAGGACTGGGTTTATCTACCCCTCGAAGCATTATGGGCCTATAGAATAACCTAGAGAACTACTACTAGATGTACTCCATATGAGCCAATGTATGGAAAGAGAGTGCTTTTTCTATTGAAATAGAAATCCAAACACTAAGGATGGAATTACAACTTGGACTAGACTTATAAAAATCTTAGAAACAAAGGATCCTATGGATCAATGAGTTAGATGAACTATGTAAGGATTCCTTGAATTACACCATAGTGATACAACACCAAAGGGTAAGGTGGCATGATAAGTTTATAAAAAAAAAAAAAAAAAAAATCAAAGACTGGCAGTACTATTTGACTCCAAGTTAAAATACTTCAGAGGGAATTTTTGCATCAGATGGCTTGGACCATATGAGATTGATAGATTATATGATAACAGAGCGATCAAGGTTCGTATTATTGAATAAAAAAGGAATCCTCTAATGGCCAATGGACACAGGCTTCGCCTGTATCATCGAACCTTATCAAAAGAGTCATTTTTAAGGAAGAGTAATAATGAATGGCCTGATAGTGATATGGAAGTTGTCCAAAAAGGATAAATCTTTGCATAATGACTCATTCTTCTACCTTTCCACTCTAAAAAAAAAACTCATGTATGAAAACCCTTAGGGACATACCTAAGTGTATGTCATGTGAAAACTAATCTAGGCTAGCACATGACATGTTAAAAGATAAAAATTAAAAATAATGAAAATTAAATAGAAAACACTAAAATCACAGTTCTTCTTCTGATTATATACCTATGATTTATTTTTCTTCTAATAAAGTGAATTCCAGGATATGTAGGAGAGAACACTACCATTGTTGCAACTCCGTCACTAAACCTTTACTACTGCAATTCTATTATTGCAACTCTATTCACCATCGTTGCTACAACTTATAGATAGGACATTATTGTTAAAACTCCAAAACTCTATTGCTATAACTCTAGGACCACAACTCCATTGTTGCAATTCCAATGGCCAGATGTGTAATGATGCTTCCTTCCATGACACTATAATTGATTGATTTTGATGTTGCAATACTAATTGAATAATGTTGGTGTGACTCTGCCAATGTTTTTGTAGCAACTCTGACATGTTGTTGCAACTTAGGAATACTACTGCAACTCCATGGTCATGTTGCAGGTTTAATAGAAAATGTGAATCTAAGCTATTTGTGGGGCCGAGATGTCAACACATAAAAGGTACAAGCTAGATCCACTTATGGTAAGTAAGGATATGCATGTTTTAATAACAATTTGCATATTGGATAAAATTGATTAACATAATTCAACTTGAACACTTGATTCAAATCATCCACATCATTACCATTACCAGTTCCACCACTAATGACATAATCTCTCATCATGAATTCCCTCCTTCCATAATAAAAAACCCCATTGTTGAACCATTTAATCTAACTACATTAGTAGTTTTTTTTAGTTTTTAGGAATAAAAGGAAAGAATGGGAGGGTCCCTCATTCATAGAGAACCTGCGAAAACTCTATTGTTGAAAGTGTATCATCACATATGTGTAATATTTAAATAAGGGGGATAGATTGAATATATCCAAAAGTTGCAGGGACAGAAAGATCAAGTAGCCCTAAAGTTTTTTGTTAATTTCATGGAAAATTGATCAATGCCAGCAGGAATAGTTATGGAGGTGATTGTGGGGCGGTATAAATGCAAGATTTACACCAACATTTAAATTATCAATACGGGTTGGTAACTTAGAGGCATAGCACAATATATTCCAGAAAAAGACCTCAGGGATCTCTGGAATCAAGCTCTTGAAAACAATTCAAAAAGGCATCATTCAGGAAAAAGGAACAAGACTCTGCAAAGCAAACACATTGTGAATCTGCTTCTGGCTCCTCTTTTGGGTTGAGTTGACTCCTGCAGAAAGTCTTCCTCAGTTTTCCAAGGGACAAGGGAATGTAGATTCCACTCAAAAGAATGTGTTTCAGTTTTCAAAACATCTCTAAGGATTACATGCTATGTTTGAAAAAATGGAAAGCATGAAATCAAATTAGGAAGCATAAAGCAACTTCATTCCAAATAATATAAGGAAATCATTGAATTCTTTAAAAAGAATTTAGACTATATGTGCATTACTTCTATAGAAATAATTCAATACTCAACCGTAAGGAAAGTGTGCAATAGAAACTAATAAGATAAATACATTTCTACTGCTTTCAAGCTCACCCTGATCTTATAAAATCTTTAAATACTTTCTCTTCATCATAGAAATATTCAATTATGAGTAAAGGAATATTAATCACAACTTTTAACCTCAATACATTCTAAGAGTCTTGTGAGCACTTTACTTTGCCAATAAAACAAGATTGCAATTTCTCCTCAAGCTGACCCTTGCATTTAATTATCAATATTTCATAAATGAATGTTATTTTCTCCAAAGTGCGAGAATCAGTTTCGCATCTCAAATGATAGTTTTAAGGCTGTTAGGAATGCATAATGAGTTAAATAAACTAGAACTCTTAATAAGCCACAGTTTCCTTTATCATTATATTATGAGAGTAAACCTTGTTATGTAACAAACCAGATCAGGGTAAGTATCACACTTAAATTGTAAGATAAATAAGAGATGCAGTTAAAAACATTCATTTCTTATCCTCTGCCTCAGCCTTTATAAAAATACATAACAATATTATTAATCGAACTCAGATTATCAAACCTATGAAAAAGAACTATGGAATAAAATCACAAGTCAAATAATCAAAGCATAGGAAAGAGCTCTGAAATGAAATTGCAGAGCTGTATTAAATCATACTCACACCATGCATCTATCAAAATAAAATGCAGAGAAATCCTAAGAGGTATGGAGCAACGGACTGGCTGGTGGGCCTAAACCACCCAGCTCAGATTGGATATTCAACTTGTCCTGACGATGAACCACACTGGTTGGTTTGAAACGCGTCGACTAATGATTTTTTATGTGATTTTGCCGAAATCATTCTCTAAACAAGACTGAGAACATAATCAAATGCCAATTTTGATTAATGTTGAAACTTGTTACATAATCATTGAACAACACAGTGCTAGGCTCCAATGGTACCCTCCAAGGATCATCCCATTGGGCACGCAGACTCCTCCCTTCCCTACAAAACATAATCAATCCCCCTCTTCTGCAAAAAATGTGATCTACATGATATAATTCAGGATCTTCTTTCAATACGCAACCCTCATGCTTATAACAGTAGTGCTGCCCAATTACTCAGATCACATGCATAGAAGTTTAGAATGGACGTGAATACAAACTGATTTAGAACCAAAATAAAGAGATTCAATTTTGACTATGTTCCAATTGATGCAAGACACTTTTGTTGAGTGTACGTATTTTATTCCTCACATGCTTCATGTGTCAAAGAATTTTTATTTCTCACAGGGTCCGCCTTGCACATATTAAATTTTCAAAGGCATTGGATATTTTTTTAATGAAAGTCGCTCATTGGTTTCTTCAATGCTGAGTAAGCCACACCATATGCTCCTCGTCCGATAGTGATGCCTCCTAGCTACTCAAACCTAAGGCTATGGGCGCATATATTTTTAGATTTTGAAAATCGAATTTTGTATAAGAATAAGAAAATTAAATTTTAGTTGGATTCATATTGATCTAGAGATAATCACAACAACCCGTGCTAAGCCATGAGATCTTCTCCATGAGAGTATCACAGTGCTAACGACTCTATAGCTTCTAGAAATAGTTTGATCGTATTCTTTGACTTTCACTCTGCGCGATATCTATAAGACCTGGATGTGATCAAGGGAACACATAATCATCTCGAGCACCTTCTCCTCAAAACCCATATGCCGTTTTCCATCATCACAGCCTAAAGTATGAAAATCGTGGAGGTGAGAACAAGATTTGCACTGCTACTACAAAAACTTCATTGTTAGAATAGGAACTATTCATCTTCCATAAAGAGAGCCTACTATTAATGACATTTTCACATTAAATGTTTTTCAAAAAAAAAATCATAAATCAATAATTGTTACCTCTAAATGCTTCTAGATAATAGCCCAATAGTGCATAAAAATGATAATAATGACTATAAACACCTAGTACATGCATAGAATTATTCAGCAAAAAGCATGAAAATATGGACAAAATGGAGGCTCAACAGTGACAAAAGAAATTTTTGCTAAGGTAAAAAGATTACCACTAAAAAGAGAAAGATGGGACTACAAGTGAAGGTCAAAGCCAAAAACCATGGAATGGTTTCTAAAGGATGGGGAAGCCTTAGTCAAGAAGGGGTAAGGTTTGATAGAAGGTCACTTCCACACACACGAGAGGACATAGCCTTTTTCGTGAAGAGGCATATCACCTATGAGGACTACCATGGAGTTGTGTATATCCAACATCTTCAAATGATGGGCCATCTAAGGAACTAGAATCATCAACATATGATACTTTCTCCTCAAAATGTTACTGAACATTACAACACAAGTACAAAAATTTGGATGGCTTAGGGACACTCTTTCCAATCATGACTTAATAAAATTACCAACGGTATAAGGCATATATTGAGAAGGAAGAACTTGGGATGAGATCATCAGAGCCCCTACTGAAATCATAGAAGTTGTAACTCTACCAACAAGAGTAGCAAAAGTTGAAACTCCACTACGGGTTGATAGTGTTGCAACTCCCGACGCTACAATTATTTCCACTAAGTACCCATCTATGCCTGTCAAAGAAGAAACCCTAGAATATAGCATTGTGACTCCATAAAAGGAGGAAGAAAGTGATGTGGATATCATCACAAAAAAACAACCTACCAAGTGATTAAGGAGGATGATGAAGAGGTCACATTATGTGCCTAAGAAAACGAGAACCAGGCACGCCCCTGCGACTACAACCCAACAAGTACATCAAGAAACCCTTATCAATATAGAAGAACTAGCAAGGGGAAAATATGAGGTATTTGTAGCATAGAGAGAGACCTATGTTACTCCACAAGAACCAGTAGAGAAGTCTAAATCCAAATACCCTACCAACACATCAGAACCAACAACTGAGATGGGGGATGGCCAATTTGTTGTTGACCCTATAGAGGAGATAAGAACAGAAGACCTTGTTGCAACATAAGAGCCATCAAGATAATATTTAGAGAAATGTCTTACTACTATCTTTAAAGTATATTCAAAAGAGGAAGAAGAGATAAAGGATTTTATTCATGAGGAAAAAATTGTTTCAACACCCAAACTCAGGGATCTTGAGAAATTAAGTACTTTGTGTTCCTTTCCATTGTACGCATCTATTTTAAGAAGGAATAATACATTAGAAACGTATATTAGGAGGCTTCATGTTACTATAAAAACATTAATAGATAAGCCAAAGGAGATAAGGGCCCTTAATAAGCTTGAATACCTTACCCATGCAACAAGCTCTCTTACTAAAGAGGAACCACACTGAGACCAAAAAGATAGCTCAGATCCCTAGTAAAGACACATGAGATGTAGTTGTCCAAATAACATACCTCATTCCTATTTTGATTGAAGAGACTGGTTCGACTGAGCAAAAAAAAATAAAAATACAAGGATATACAAGTGGATACCTTTTAAAAGTGGCTGAAGGAAAAGGAAGACGAATGGAACCAACTACTGGATTCATATGAGAAGGGAGTGATGCCCGTTAAGGAGCATCACCAAATTTTCATAAGTATGATAGAAAAGTGGTCTAAATTCTATTAAACCCACATGAATATATGGAGGAAGAAAAAGAAGAGAATAAAAAGTTGTTTCAGATGGAGAAACAAGTCAACAAGTTGGAAATAGAGAAAATACAACTTAGCATATTAGTATGATATTATCTTAGTTTCATAGCCCCTTCTCCACATTAAAACATGTTTTTTATAGAGGAATTCATAATGGTACAAAGAAAAGCCATCGTGACTAGTAATCCATTTGAAATCACAAGCCTAATCACATGTCTAGAGGCTTACTATGCTTGTACTAATGAGGAGAAGAACCTCCTATGTGATATTTATTAGCTCAATATCTTGTGATTTCATGATCATATTTGGAACCCCAGCCATTTTTTGAAGAGTGCACAAATACATTAAATGCATGAAGAGTTATGGAAGCAATTGGATTGGGTTGAATTTCACTTTCCTATGATCTAGCTTCCAACCAAAGGGTGTAAGAAGGATTATAAGTTGAGGTTAGGAAGGGAGAAGTAGCTTCTTGGAGGGTAATCTAGGCAAGAGGGGGATATTTACATGAAGATGAGCAACACAAACTGATTATAGCCTCAAAACCTCCATGCGACCTTCACCTTCTTAGTTTTAAACTAACTACTACTTGCATGAGGACATGTAACGAGTTTGGAAGGGGGGGAATGACAGGTGCCTAAATTGGAATATTTTTAGCATCCCTTTAATACCTTTTTGTCCACCATTTTCCTACTTTCCATCCTTTCTTATGACATTTTCCATCCATATTGATACATTTTTTGTCAATATATGAATATCCTTTTATCTTACATTTTAATTCTTATTTTTATGCATTTTTGGGGAAATTCCTGCCTTTATGTAATGACAATGGCATATAGCATTCAAGGACTGCATAAGTACTACTCAATGCAAGGTCTCAACAATAGCCGCAACTCCTTGTAGGTGTTTCAACTCCCCATAGTTGTTGTAACCCTCTCTAGTAAGGCAAGGTTCAATGGCTATAACTCATAGATGTGACCATAGTAGCTGCAACTCTCCACTTTTGTTATAACTCCTCATTGTTGCTGCAACTTCAGGATGTGACTAGAAATAGCTAAAACTTTGATAATTCTCATCATTGTTGCAACTATGGCATTGCATTTGTTATTTCTACAACTCATGTTATCCCTGACAGCATTGTTGCAACTCATGTTGCACCTACTAGTGGTGTGATTTTTGCAACTCACTATTTTCCCCATTGTTGCAACTTTGCACCTCTTGTGCCAACGTGATAGCCAACCATCAAGTTGTCAATTATGGACCAATCAGAAAAGTTAACAAAAAATTTATAATGTAGGAAAATGATGGGAATAAGTGGATGACCAAGAAAATGAGTTGACTTAGCCACCACCAGTTGCACAACTGAAATGAGTCAGTCAATGCCTGTTTTACTGTTGAGTATGGAGCACAATTGTTTAGAGGTCTTTGTTTCAGCCGGATGTATACCCCAGGAAGTTTGTACACCCCTCCACATGGGGGGATGCGGGGGGGACTTGTCCCCCCCGCGGGGGTTCAGGGGGGCCGATCCCCCCCAGCTAGAGGTCCAGGGGCCAGTGGTCCCCCGGCGAGGGTTCAGGGGCAGCACCCCCGAAGCTAAAAATAAATGTAAAATTACCTTGTAAAATATAGTAATTTCTAGTCAATCTGGGATGTTCATTAAGCAGATGATCTGACAATAGAACTTAAGTTTAGTTTAGGGTTTTTTGCCTTAGAATGCAACCTCGCTCTTCATATGAGGGCATTTTATTGAGGCTGTGTAATAGATGTGTATTCTCCAAGCGAGAAGCAAAGAGGTGAGACTGTGAGAGAAAACTGAGGATATTACAGCATATATGTTGTATGTTGTGTCTCTTCATTTCGTTGGATAATAGAAAGGAAGGATTGGTTGTTCGTGGTGGACGTAGCCCAAAGTGGATGAACCACATATATCTATGTCTCTCTTGTTTTATGCATTTTCTATGTTTATATTTCTGCAATATTTTATGTGTTCCATTGCTCCGTAATATATAATTTTCTAACAACTGGTATCAGAGCCGAAGGTCTATTTGGCTGATAAACTCGCAAGAAAGAAGGGTTCCTCATTCGAGTGGGAGAAATGGCGAAAGATGTTAAGTTTAGGGTCGATAAATTTAACAGCCAAAACTTCTCTCTGTGGAAGATGTAGATGGAAGATTATATGTATCATAAAGATCTATACCTACCATTGGGTGGAAAGACAAAGATGCCGACGAGTATGACAGATGAAGAATGGAACCTTCTCAATCAAAAGGCACTTGGAACGGTACGGTTGTGCCTCGTATCATCGGTTTCCTTCAACATTTCGAAGGAAAAATGATAGAGGGTTTGATTAAGGCATTGGAGAAACTATATGAAAAACCCTCGGCCTCAAACAAGGTATTTCTTATGAAACAGTCATTTAATATGAAGATGTTGGAAGGTGGATCTGTTGCAAACCATTTAAATGATTTTAATACTATTACAAGTCAGTTATGTTCTGTAAGGGTAAACTTTGATGATGAAGTTAGAGCTCCGTTATTCTTGTGCTCATTACCAGAAAGTTGGAATGGTTTAATAATGACCATTAGTAACTCTATTTTTGGATCTAGTACTTTAAAGTTTGATGATGTTTTCGGTGCTATCCTTAGCGAGGAAATGCGATGGAAAAGCTCCGGTGAGACATCAGGTAATGCTTTGAGTGCAGAGTCTAGGGGAAGAAAAATGGAAAGAGGAAAGAGCTCAAGATATCATAGTAAATCAAGTAAACGCAATTCCAATTCCAGATCAGGGATAGTGTGCTGGAAATGCAGAAAGAAATGACACCTAAAGAAAGATTGTAGATCTCGTAAGGGAAAAGAAGGATATGCACAGCAAGAAAACGATCATGAAGCAAATGTGACAGGTGAGGTGTTACAAGATGCTTTGATTCTTCTTTCGAAAATATTATTGATTCCTGGGTGGTAGATTCGGGGGCCTCATTCCATGCCACACCTGATAAGAAATACTTTCATGACTATGTTGAAGGAGATTTTGGACAAGTTCATTTGGGTGATGATAAACCCTGTAAAATTGTTGGAATGGTTAAGGTTCTTGTAAAACAGTAGAATGGAAACCAATGGCTACTAAAGGAGGTAAGTTCCAGATCTAAAGAAAAATCTCATTTCAACAGGGCAGTTAGGCGGTGAAGGTTGTGTGACAACTTTCACAGATAAATCTTGGAAGGTCACAAAAGGAGCCCTGGTAATAGCAAAAGGCGAAAAGGTTGGTACATTGTATTTATGCAATGGTATTTCTAACTCTGTTAATGCTTTAACTTCCAAAGGAGCAGATGCAGCATTATGGCATCATAGGCTTGGACACATGAGTGAAAAAGGGATGAAGATTCTCCACTCAAGGAATTTGTTTCCAGATTTGAAGAATGTTGATTTGGACTTCTGTGAAAATTGCATTTATGGAAAACAGAAGAGAGTCAGATTTCTCAGAGTTGGGAAAGAAAAGAAGAATGAAAAATTAGAGCTTGTGCATACAGATGTATGAGGACCTGCTCAGGTATCATCTCTCAGTGGCTCTCGTTATTATGTTACTTTTATTGATGATGCAACTAGAAAAACTTGGATTTATTGTATT